>APFE031009792.1:0-15827 GCA_000404065.3 Pinus taeda | reverse complement strand
GAAGGAGTGGTTATGGACCCCGACAAGATTAAGGTCAATGTAGAGTGGTCCACTCCCAGAAATGTCACCAAAGTGAGATATTTCATATTATTGGTTGGATATTACTGGTGATTCATTCAATATTTCTAAAATATTAGGCATCCAACCATAAACTTGAAGAGAAAACGAGTCAAATTGCAATAGACATTAGAGTGCGCAACTAGTTTTAAATGACTTAAGAAAATTCTCACATGTGAACCTTTCTTGCAGATAACAAACCCCGAAAAGGACTTCTTGTTTTTCAAAAATTCTTGTAAGGATGGAATAGGTGGATTCTTGGCGCAAGAAGAACATGTGGTCTATTATGAGTAAAAAAAAATTAAATGAGCATGAGAAGAACTATGTCACTCATGACTTTGAGTTGCGGCGATAGTGCATGCGTTGAAAATGTGGAGGCACTATCTGCATGGGAGCAAGTTTATGTTGATATCAAACCATGGAGGGTTGAGATACTTTTTTGACCAGCCCAAGTTAAATTCTAGACAATCCAGTTGGTTGTATTTGACCAGTGAGTTCAATTTTGAGATAAGGTGCATTAAAGGCAAAGAAAACAAAGTAGAAAATGTGCTTAGCATAAGCTTGCAAGTGGAACACTTGTAAACCATGAGAACTTGTGAATTTTATATCAAAGAAAAGATCAAAGAAGTTGTTGGGTAATTTAATTATGAGTTAAGTTATTATGCATTAAAATACCAATCCAGGTTCATACACTTGTGAAGCACATTTGCAAAATATATGCTAGGAATTTTACTTTCAATTTTAAAAGGAAAATCAAATATATTCATAGGAATATTGAAAAAATGAAATAAACTCCTAATCATGGAGATCTAAAATGAGAACACACATTTTCTAGGAAAGCAAGACACAAACTTCAATAAGATTTGATCTATGGAAAGAAGTAAATTCTAAACTGGAAAGCAATGAAATTTTAATCTATTTGAAATGAGAATGTGATTCTACTCTATGAATAATAAATGTGATTCTATTCTATGAAATTGATTATATACTAAAGCAATAAACTTCCTATGTTAAATTCTTATACTATGAAAAGATTTTAAAGTTTCTATATTATCAAAGCTTTTAGAATCTCTTCTTAAGTCTATTTTTTTTTTAACAAGATGGGATAGTGGATATATTACCAAAAGTTGTGGTGGGTCAAGCTCCTATTAAAATTGACTGTAGCATAGAAGGAAACTAAGCATTGAGATGGGAGCGCAATCCCTTCTCCTGTGCATGTATTCAAAATTTCATATATTTTTATGGCTATTCTTGATCACTGCCTAACATATTGACCTAATAATAAAGAAAATTTACATAACATTGATTCTCTAATAATTTTTCATGGCGTGTAGACTGACTTCTCCTGAGAAGGTTGTTTCTTCTTGTCATAGTTAATAGATTTCTTGCCTTCTTGGCTCATGGTATTGTTTTTGATGTCATTGCTTCCTCTAAGAGCATGCATTTAGTTTTAAGAGCCATGATCTCTTCTTTTTGCATTTCCATGTTCCTTTTATGATAGCTATACTCCATTCTCAATTCAGATCTAATATCTTTCAATGACTCTTATAGTCGATTAATCATAAATTTGTTCGCTTTTCATGCTAGGCATGCATCATTCTTTGTTTCCTTTTCAATGGGGTTGAATTCCTTTTGATTGGATTTCTTCTTATTCCTCTTGTGCTGCGTGTTGTTCCTTGTGTTGTTGTGCTTCCTATGCCTTGTGTTACCTGAAATATTCCTTGTTCTGTTGTTGTTTCCTACCTGCCTTTTGTTCTGATCTTTACTGCTTGCTGGGGGGATATAACTTGGCATTCCTGAGTGTGAAAAATAGGGAGGAGAGGTGCTGTGGGGGAGGAAGTAAAAAGGTGAAGGTGATCACTAGTGGAGGAGTGAGTGGAGTGAAGTTGGTGGCTAGAGGTTTTCACAGCGTAGATGGCTGGGTGCTTGAAGGAGGAGATGATATGCAAAGCTCATGGGCAATGAAGAGAAAACGAAATGGGATTTAGAGAAGGCGAGGATGCTTGGAGTGGGGCAGGGGAAATGAGGGGCGAGTGAAGCAAACAAATTTGCCTAGGATTGGAGCTGCGGGAGATGTTATATTTACATATGTATTTGTAGAAGTTGGGAGTTGTCCAAGGCCTTTCACTAATGGAATGGATTGTTGCATGATTCTTGTGAACATGATCGCAATCGTCCTTGATGCCAGAACACTTGCGATTTTTTATCTTCTATGATTTTTCCTTTGAATTCTCATGACCTTCTGCTTATTTTTGTAGTGATATTCCTTTTGCTAAGATCTTGCTTCCTTTTTTTTATTTCTTTTAGGAATGCTCGTTGTTTCTTTTTTTTGGAGGATTCATGCTTGTTATCTTTTGGAGGAACTTATTGGACAGAGGTGTGATATTCCTCTTTGTTTTCATGAACGCTCCCTTCAGGTCTTTTCACTGCTTGATTAGCGAAATAGTCTGCCTGTTGGTTATGAGTTCGCAAAACATGTCTGAAGATCACATCTCCTGAGCCTTCTAAATTCTCCCTGATTCTCCTGTATGCTCTGTTCATGAATTCGTTGTTGGGATTTTTGTGATGATCCATTGCCTCTATTATTATGGCCGAGTCTCCTATTATAACGGGGTCGTGTATCATTTATTATTATTATTATTATTGTTCCCATTAACAGGCTATAGGCTTCAGCCTTATTATTTGAGACTTCTTCAAGTCCCCATTCATATGTAACATTTTCTTTCCCATCTGGATCAAGAATAATTCCCCCTGCCCCTGCCTTCCTGGGATTATGTTTTGAAGCCCCATCAAAGTAGAGACAATGTCTTCTCTGATTTTTTTTCCAATTTGCAAATTCTTCTTCACTCGGTCTCATTTTCCAGGTGTGTTCTAAAGTTTTCCTCCTTTGTCCTTTTTGACCATTGTTATTTATTATGGATTTGTTGAGCCAATCTTTCTCTTCTTGTTGAAGAGTGTTGTAGTTTGTTGATGTTGTTCCTTTAACATTTAGGATTTCAGAAGTTAAACCCCATGTTTTTGAGAGGGTTTTCCCTATTCTTTGGGTCTAGCTTTTGAAAATGCATTTGTTTCTCGTCAACCAAATTTGCCAACAAAGAACTATTGGGATGCACTTCCATATCCTCTGTATTGTCACTTTCCTCTTTGTTGTCTATGGATAGGCCTTCTCCAAGGTTTGGAGAAAGTCCAACAGAGGCTTTTCAAAATTTATATTGATTTCAAGAGGACTTATGAGTTGTTGCTAGCACTCCTTGGTGAAGATGCAGTCCTGAAATAAATGTTGTATGGTTTCTTCTACCTGCAAGCACATTGGACATCTTAAGGGGCCTTGGAAGCCCTTTTTTTAAGTTTTCACTAGTTAATATCTTCCCTTTTAAGAGTATCCAGGTGAAAATTTTGATCTTAGGTAGCCTTTTAGATTTCCAAACTGTCTTCTAGAAACCCCAGTCTTGTTGATTTGGTTGTTCTTGTAAGATTTTGTATCCAATCTTGATTGTGTCTTTTCCACAACTTGGATCCCAAAGGAAGTCATCTTCTTCATCGTAGTTTATGGGTGCTGCCCCTTGAAGAAGTTGCCTTAATTTTCTCCATTGCACTTCCAAATTTGCAGGGATTGTTAAGGTTTCCCATTTTTTCCATTCTCTTTGGTTCCAAAGAGAGATTGAGTGTAGTGTATTTAGAACTTTTCCTCTCATCCATTTTTGAATGCCTTCAATTTCTGAGTGAGTTTTTAGAGGTTCTTTTCCCATAATTCTATCCTCCTAAATCGATATTGTTTTTCCATTGCCTGGGATTTTAGAAATATGATTGCTCATTAAAGGGATTGTCTTTTTTACTAACTTCCAGACTTGAGTACATTGTCTTGATGGGATGATTCCATTAAGCAGACTTTTCCTAGAGCTTTCCAAGTATTTTGAGGCAAGTGTGTTTTTCCACCAGCTCTCTTTCCCTGTGATTGATATCCATATTATTTCATTCCCAAGGCAGCATTCATGAGGCCATGTAGCCGGATTGATAGGCCTCCTTGTTCATATGGTAATACTACTTGCTCCCACCTGACCAAACTGAATTTTTTGTTATCTTGCTTCCCTCCCTGCCATAAAAAGATTCTTAGGATTAACTCCATTTGTTTATGGGCACTTGCTGGAGCCAAGATTATTGCATATTGGTAGATTGGGAGTGCTGCTAGGTGTGCTACTAGGTGTGCATCACCCTTCCTACCATGTTTAGCCACATCATTCCCCAGCTTTGGATTTTGTTTTTCATTTTTTCAATCTGTTTGGTCCATATTTCTGCCTTCATGTTTTCTTTTGAGATGGGGAGTCCCAAATAAGAGAAATGAGTCCATTTCTCCTGTATGGGGATATCTAGGATTTGTGAAATCCTTTGCATGATTCTGGGAGGGGTATTCCAGCCATATATTCTAAATTGTGTGTTATTTAAGAGCCCACCTGAAACCTGTAGGAAATCATCCAATATTCTTTTGAATCTTTTTGCAATTATTGTAGATGCCCCTCCCAATAACAGAGTGTCATCAGCAAACAGAGAGTGGTTTATGGTTTTTACTCCTCTTGCTATTCGAATCCCAATGATATTTCTTTCTTTTGTTTGTTTTTCAAAGGCTCTACTTAAAGTTTCCGCCATTATAATATATAGGAAGGGGGAGAGAGGGCATCCTTGTCTAAGGCCTCTTGTGCTTTGAAAGAATTTGATGGGCCTTCCATTTATAAGAGGAGCAATCCAAGGGGTAGTGATGCAAGCTTGAATGACTTCTATTATTTCTCTTGAAAATCGAAGTTTTTTTAGGACTACCATTAGATATGGGAGGCTAACCCTATCAAATGCATTCACCATATCCAGTTTGATCATGATTCCATTTTCTTTTCTTTGCATGCTAAACTGTATAGCTTCATGTACAATAATTACATTATCTATGATTTTCCTGTTGGGCACAAATCCTCCTTAGTTTTCAGATATTATTTTTGGGAGAACTTCCTTGATTCTATTTGCAATTATTTTTGTGATGATCTTATAGGAGTAATTGCAAAGGGAGATGGGCTGAAATGTATTGAAGGTGGAGGGGTTGGATTCTTTTGGGACTAATGCAAGATAGGAGGATTTTATATTGCTTACTATTTTTTTTTTAAGACATTCCTTACCATTCTTAAGAAGTCCTTTCTTATTATATTCCAATGGAATCTGTAGAAAGCTATTGTAACCATATGGCCTTGGGGCTTTGTCTGGATGTAGGCTCCATATGGCTGCCACGACCTCTTCTTCTATTATCTCTTTGCAAAATTTATGAGTTTTGTTCTTTAAAAAAAAAAAAAATTGTATGTTGTAGGAAGCTTTCATACTCAGCCGTTTCTTCTCTAGCTGAAAGTAAATTTTTAAAATGCTTGTGGACTGCTCTTTTTAGTTCCTCTGCACTTTTGACCTCTTGACCATCAACTTGTATTTTTTCTATCTGATTTCTTGCTCTTCTTATCTTAGTAGTATTGTGAAAGAAGGAGGTGATTTTATCCCCTTCCTTGAGCCACAGGCTTCTAGATTTCAATCTGGCCTCTTATTCCTCTTTCTTGTTTTCCCTATATATTTCCCAAAATATCTCCTTCTCTCTTAAACAATCATGTTTCTTCTTCTTTGCTTTCCTTTTCAATTTGTATGCTGTCCATTTTCTGTTGCAGCTCTGTTTTCCTTTCTTTTCTTTTTTATTTCATTTTCTCTTGCCCATTCCTTTAGCTTGTCTCTTAAATTTTTTAATTTTGTTTCCCAAATATACTGGGGTGATCCTCATATTCTTGGTGGCGATGCTTCCTTGATTAGTTCACTGAATTCCATGTTGTTGTCCCATATTGAGCTGTATCTAAATGGAAGCAGTCCTTGATTTTCCATTTTGCCCATCATTATTGCCACCGGCTTATGATCAAATGTTGTGGTGTGTAGAATTTTAGATTTAATAGAGCTGTGAACTACTGCTATGTTTCTTTGGTTCATAATTCTATCCAGCCTTTCTTTAATGTTATTTTTGCCCACTCTTTTGTTGCTCCAAGTTTATTTTTCGTTGTTTGGGGGAATGTCTATTAAGTTGTGTTGTTCCATTATTGCTTCCAAAGCATCCCTGGATGGGTCTTTGTGATATGTCCCTCCAAACGTTTCTTCTATACTTCTTACCAAATTTAAATCCCCTCCAAGAATTATTTTCCCAGTTTCTATTTCTTTTAGTGCTTCCTTTATGGTGTCCCAACATTGCTCTTTTTCCTTGTAATGATTGGGGGTGTATATGTTTATGAAACTGTACTTCTCTTTTGTGCCTATTTTCTTTAGATCTGTTTGTATCTAGTGTTGATCTTTTTTTTGTTGGATCATTTCCCAATGTCCTTTTTCCATATTGTGGAGATTCTCCCTGAAGCTCCTATTGCCTGTATTGCTTCCCCTTCATAAATTTTTAATTTTATTTTTATTTTTCCCGTTTCATGGCTATTTTTTTTGTCTCTTGAATCATAAGAATGTCTAGATTTTCTTTTGTCAGAATGTCTCTTGTGGCATTTTCTTTAAAGGGTGATCCCATTCCTCGGAAATTCTAGGAGATCACTATCATTATTTGCTTATTTGGTGGTTCAAGGGGCCTTCCCCTCTTTGTTGGCTTTTATCATTATTTCCTAAGCTTCTTCCCAAAAAGGATTCCATTGGTTGTTGCATTCCTAAAGCCATTTCCTTTGTTGCCGCTTCATCCCTCAGTTCTTTGTTTGACTTTCTTCCTGCTTTTTTTTATGTTCTACATTTTGAAGAGTTTCCTTTGACTGGTTTCTTGTTAGAATTATGTCTACTAAAGGAAGTCGAGGAGATTGAGTATTTGAGATTGGAGGGGATGCTGGGGGGTTGAGAGTATTTGTGGGGGGGAGGGGGTTCTGGATCTGGATCTAGGGGACGGAGGGGCTGTGGGGTCTAGTGGCCCAAAAGGATTTAGGCTAATGAGAGGGTTGTTGTCTGCTTTTGGTGATGGAGGGAGGAGGTCAGAGGATGCAAGGGGCTGCGAAGAAGAGTGAAGGGGTTGTTTGTTGGTTGTCTTCTTCCTTTTAGCTTGCTCCCATTTGTTTTTTGAGTCTTCAACATTTTCATTTTTTTTTTTACCATATTCATGACATACCTTGCATTTGAAGGGGATTTGCTCATAATCCAGTTGTTGAATGTGCGTCCAATGATCCATTTTGATTTTGATCGCTTCTGGAAGCCCTTTCCCTAGATCCACTTCTACGCAGATTCTGGCACATGCATGCATATTTTCCTTTGGTTCACACATGTCTATATATTTCCCGACTACACTTCCTATAGCTTTAACTGAATCATCTCCCCAGCAGTGAAGGGGAAGGTGCGGCAACCTGACCCAAACTAGGACAATGTTGGGCACGTCCATTTCTGGATCAAAATCTGGTGTCCATCTATTTAGGTATAGTCCCCTTGTATCCATGAAGTATGGGCCATTCCTAACTATCAGATCACGATCCTCCTTGGTTTCGAAGTGGAAGGTTTAATACCCTCTTCCACAGAACCTGATTGAAATTTTCCCATTTATTGACGCAGTCCAGTTCCTTTCTACCCATTTCTGGATGGTCTCGGGTGAGGGCCACAACCCAGTGACCTTCCCAACTAATCCATGCTCCGCCAGGGACAGAGCTGCTCTACGGGGGAGAGTAGGGGGGAGGGAGATTTCAAGGATGTATTCCAATCTTTTAACAAACTTGGTTATTGATGGTCGATTCTTGGTCGGACCCATTGCAGATATGAGAGAGGTAAATTTTTTTGTTGTTCCTTCATTTTCTTATTGGCAATCAGGCAGAGGATCTCCGTCCTATCGAGGATCGATCGAGCTAAGGCCTCAGCAGTAGCAGGCCATTGAGGGGCAATTGCGTGTTGTGTTCTCTTGCTAGGGCTGTACAGTTCCGTTAACAGCAGCAGCAACACGTTTTTTTACATTGATATTACTCTTCTTAAGTCTATTTTATGAAAACTACTTAAACTCTATTTTAATGAACATGAGAATAAATCTATTCTATGAAAGTTCAAATGAAAACTTTTTTCTAGAAAGCATTAAAACTTTGTTTCTAAAGAAGCAAATGAATTCTAAGCTAAGAGAAAGCATAGACAACTTATTCTATGAAATTGAGCTGATGTTTATTCTAATTGAATTGAAATCACATCTAAGTATGAAATTAAGGTAAACTAAGATTACTAGCGTGTGTGTTCAGAGTCTAGAAGCATTCATGTCTATGCATAAATCTAAGACTATTTAAAGGTAGAGGAAAAATAATTAAATGAATAAGTGATGAGTCGTAAAAATACCATCATTTAATACCTTCCTTTCCTTCCTTTTATCCATTTTTCATTTACTTTTAACCATGTATTATCCCTTTTTTATGTTCACATGCAAGATTTAGGCTCAATATGTTTTTCAATACATTTAGTAGTATTCATATGATTTTTTATTAACATTAGAAAGAATTAGTATATTATGTATTTAATTTTGACCGACAACTCATGTGTGGACAAGCTATAAGGTTTTGCTTCACATGCTTTGAAATCACTTTCTCCATAAATCACAGTCCTTGCAAATCGTTTTCCATAGATTGAAGTCATTTTGTTGGTTACTGCAACTACAGGGTTCTCATGTGTTTAAAACAGTCGTTACAAAATCATACGTGTCGCAGTTACTACACAATCATAACTTTGTTGCAAAATCAAACCTGTAGCAGTTTGTTGCAAAATCAACAACATCTTGCTATGAAATAAAATCTTCATTATATGTTTCACCAAACACATTAAAAAATTCATTATATTTGGATATTCAACCAACGAATGATTGTATGCGACAACATATTATAACATGTGGGCCAAGGATTTTGAATATCATCGGATTGGTTTATGATGGCATCATATTATTCGACCACAGAACCTTTTCCTAAAATTATAGAACAAATAAACTATCGCGGGAATTCGTTTATGTATATGTCATAGGTTGTTATCGTCAACCCAATTATTATGTATATTTCAAATGTTGTTGATATATGTTTTAACCATAGCCCATATACGTTATAAAAAATTTTCATATTTAAAATGACCATGTGTATGTTTAGGGGATTTCTTCATCCACTTGGGAATATCTTATCGTCAAGTGGGTTTTTAGTTCAAGAAAGTTTTTGTATAAAATAAAGTGCCTCCTCCACTACAAAAGAGAGACTCTTAGAGAAATTGTCCAACTTATGATGGAATAATATCAAGTTTCTTTTCTCATATTTTCATTCTCTAGTTTAGATGTAGAGTGCTTTAGTTTAGTATCATGGGATAGCTTGTTAATTTACTCTCAATAGAAATGGTTCATGGTAGCATTTTATTCCATTGCATACTTTATTTTTTAATTTTACATTTTGCATATTATTCTTTGTACTTGTGTGTGTTGTTCATGAAGAAATTATCATAGAATAGTTGTTGCTTTTGAAGACAATTTGATTAATAAGCTAAATAAAGGACTAGGAGTGTTGTCCACTATCTCTCTTGGTGGAAAAGTCCCTAATGTTGTCTTAAGTTCTCACTTAGTGTTGAATCAATAGCATCATAGTTTCCTATTTTCCTAGATTAATTTACTTTTGATTTCATGCAAGTGTGTTTCTTATACGCAAGTGTGTTTTACTACTAGGATTTCCTTTTTTGCAACATATGTAATTTGGAACTTTGGTGAAGATCCTCTTTCTTGTGTATATTGCATAGAGTGCCTCACAAGCTTACTGACCTTGGTTTGACAAAATAATGTGCACAATGTATCTTAAATTCCAATAAAAATAAATAACCTATAAATAAACAATTAGTTTTTGCATCGTTGTCGAGGATGCACTTAAAGAATAGGGATTATTTGCCTTAGAATTTTGAGAAGATACTAGGAGTAGAAGTGAATGTAGGGAATGCCGACTACCCATTTCAATAACCTACATCCTCGATATCTTGTATTAGGTCATATAGATGCATGAATTAATTTAAATATACTTCTCTTTTGTGGCATAGTAAGAGCCACCTATAGTACTAATTTCTAAGAAGGAAACTTGGAATAAGAAGTATTGATGAGTGAGGATTATACCGAAGGAGGAATCAAGGAGAGGTTACTTCAAGAAGGTATGTTTTATGAAAAATTTTAAGCCTTCTTTTATTTGAATGAACTGAAGAATATCTATTTTCAAATCCTTTAGATTTTTGGAATATAGTGTGGAAAATTTCCATGCATAATGAGACACTCCATGGACTCTTCACAGTTCCCATGGTCGTTATGTTGGGTTCTTATTATATCAATTCAATACTCTAGATGATGAGGCACTCCATGGACTATGTATGATTTCCACGGTGGTTATGTAAGGACCTCATCATCTCATACCACATTTAAACCAGAAAGATATAGCTTCATCTTTCATATCTTAATCAGAAATAAAATTATTAAATCCAATTCATCATTTATGACGTATTATAAGTAAGAATAATGTGAGAATAATATAATTGTGCAAAGAAACCCATATTATTAAAATTTGAGAGGAAATTAGGCTGGTAAAAAATTCCTTTACGCATATATGTTTTAGTCTATATCCACAATCATGCCGTGAGTGGTTTTATTTTATATATATAATGTTTTAAGATTTCCTATATGCATATATGTTGTTAGGAACCTAGTAGAGGACTCATCATTATCATTCCTTTATTTTCATGGCACTTGAGACAGATGATGAACTCCTCACCCCATTTTGACATGTTCTATGATTAGGGTTGTTGGATTAGAGTGACCTAGTTGTGCTTGACAATCCTGGAAAGTGTCTTGGTGTACTAGCTTTCTCACCTTGTGCTTTACCATTTTCCCACACCCCTCTCTATCTGTAATCTAATGACATGATTCTGCAGTCACATGGATGACTTCTCTTAAACATTGTGCCTTCACTATATCCATATAATTTCTGAATGTCTTTGACCCTTGCTTTATTTTCATTTTACATAAGGGTGGCTCTATGACGAAAGAGATGTTGGAAAAATGAAAGAATAAAATAATCTAACATGAAGAGAAAATGGAACTAATCCGGGAGGACATGTATGAGTACGGTATGTCGCGAGGGCCCTCCTTAGGGTCTCATTGGAACACCATATCAGTTAGGGTTTAACCATCGTAAGGGCCCTCCTTAGGGTTTTATTGGTACAACTTATCATGTAAAAGCCCCATGCTAAATGCTACTTGGAAATCTTCACACGTATGATCCCATGGTAGCATACCCATTTTAGTCCACGTACTTTGGAAAATTAAATAATAATAATAATAATAATACTAATAATAAAGGACTAAAATGGCACCATTATCCCAGCTCGGAAGCTTATTCATGATGATGTATGGATACGCATGGAATTACCCTTAACCTAACCTTTTAGCCCTTTATCACTATCGATTTGACCATCTTCACTTTCCAGTGATAGATAAGCCCTTTTTCCACCTAATTAGATGACCATGTACGGTGACATGTACCTCATATTTTGAGGACGAATTTGACCCATCGGGAAGCACAGATACAAAGGGATGATAATGATTTTCCTTGGGTGGTATCTTTTGATTATTGTATGCATATTTGAAAGCTTATATGATTTATATAATGATGTAAAACCAGTTTGTGGCATGTTATTTTTGCTTGTGACCCAAGAAGATCAGAGGCACCCTAACCCTTGTACACTCTTTGAGTAGTCATTATACATATGAGACAACATTCACCTCAGATTTTTGATAACTTTGGAGTAGTCGATTCATTTAGATTGATAATATAAGTACATTGATAACTCATTGGAAATAATTGATCTAATGTTTAAAAAGTAGGTTCATAATCAAATGTTTGTATAAGCTTGAGGATGAGTTTTATGTAGATTTGATTTTGGAGTTGATGTAACCATCATTATTTTATTGATGAAATTAAACCAGGAAATGTAGCCTACAGAAATAACGCTATGAATATACTTCAATTTGACTTTGGAATCACTCTAATCAGACATCAGATGGAAAATTTATCATCAAATTACCGTCAGGTAGTCTAGGTGGCCACCACTCCCTTGCAAGTAACAATGAAAAATGTTTTTCAATATGCCCTTCAAGAAATTTATGTTATATGCATTACTTGTAAGCATTTTTATTTTTAATGGAGAAAGAAAGTCCTCATAACTTTTTTCCTTCGTAATCTCACCATCTGTTGTAAAAAAAATGTTAGTTTTACAAGTTAAAGCTGGACCATGGATGTCAATCTAAGAACAAGTGATTTCCAAGGACAAAAAATCATGAAACAGGGCATTCTAACATGCTATGTTGATTCCTCAAATGAACCATGTTGGAATATCAAGTTCCTATGGATGTGTTGCAGAATTGTTCCAGCTATCGACCTATAAGGACATTGAATAATGTTTTGGATGAATATAGTACAAGGAAAATGGAGAATTTATTAAATACTAGTTTTGCAAAATTGAGCTCCATTCCTAAATCAATGGATACATTGATGCACAATCCCTTTCAAGACAATCTGAAGCGCTATAGTATGCCCATATATCTTACAATTCAAATCATCGTTGGTTTTTTCTTTTTCCTTTGGGGTTAACTCTAGAAGCCTTAGAATACCATTCATGTAACCACTACTATCATGTCATAACTTTAGCCTACTTATTTCCCCCATACAACCTCCATAAATTTCTGCTTCACCCACTTCTAATCCACCTAATAATTTAACCCGGTTCACTTACAATGCTAAGTTACACTTTCAGTTTCATTAGTTTTTGAATGAAGAGAGCTTGCTGCTATCAACACATCAAAAGTTTCTTATGCTACTTTCCTATTATTGATCTTATCCCTACATCTTCAATGAGCTTCAAATATTGCGGTATGTTTCTACTCTAAGTAGTACTTCACAGATCCCTCAATGTTACAGAGGCAAAAAAAAATAACAAGTTCTGAGGATGAAATTGATGTTGTTACATAAGAACCAATACCTATCAACTACATAAGGATCATCCTTGGCACAATTTTCAGGGATGCTTACTCTATGCCTTAAGAACCTGTGGAGAACCTATGTAGAACCTGCCACAAAATATTATACACATGTTGTAAAATGCATAGGTAGTTACAAGTATTCTTATTATTTCCTTTTGTTTATCGGAGTCATTGAATACTTTATGATGATGATGATGATGATAGTGGTTAACGTCCACTGAGACCAAATTAGTCTATCGGACCTATAATTTTCTTAGTTTTTAATTGTCTGGCTCCTCGTCTTTCTTGGCGAGATTGATGCTGTAGCTTTCTTTTTTTTCTCTACAGTCTTCCATCTTCCTGTATCTTGCATCTCCTTCAACTCTTCTGGCTCTTGGGACATTGGTGTCTTAGCTTCGCGATCTATTGTGTTCGTCCTCTTGAAGATAGATGGAGAAGAAGTTTGGTCTAGGAGATCTGCTTTGCTGTTAAATGAAGATTTATTTTGTGCAGTATCCGAATCCTAATAACTATTGATGCTTGAGGGGTTGTGGAGTTCACTTTTTTGTTGTTGGGCGGGGCTTTCTCCCTACTTGTCTTGAGAGTTGTTTCTTTCCTGTGATTCAGAGTTTTCTCTAGAGTATTCTTCTTTGATGACAGTGTAGTGTTCTTTTTGTGCTCCTTCCCACCATGTAGATCTGTGGTGGTTTTTTCTAGAATCACTTGAGCCTTTTTCCTCTTCTACTTCCATACCATTTTATCTCTTTCCGAGCACGAAAAAGGTCTTGAGCTTGGGGGAAATGGGAGGAAATCTTCACCTTTAACATTCATGACCACTTCTTATCCTTTTTATATCATCCCCATCATCATTTAATTTGAGCCTTCCATATCTCCTCTTGTAGAGTGGTTCATGGAATCTTATATCAAGCATAGACACACAACATAAATCATGGGGTGTAAGATAATCAAGAAACCTAATTCGCAACAAAAGAAGAATTCATGACTTGACCCATGCTTGGAGGTAGAGACCAGACAAGGAACTATGCTAAAAAATCCTTGATTCCTTTTTTAACGAGCTTGACACAAGACAAGGAACTATGCTCATAACTCCTTGTTTCATTTTTTAACGAGCTTGACACAAGACAAAGAACTATGCTCATGACTCCTTGTTTCATTTTTTAATGAGCTTGACACAAGACAAGGAACTATGCTCAAGTCTACTCTCTACAATCTACCTAAATAACCTATCCTTGTTTCATATTTTAACAAGGTTGACACAAGACAAGGAACTATTCTCGAACCTGATTCATTTTTTAACGAGGTGGACTCAATAACAGGAACTTTCCTTAAAATTAATTGATTCATTTTTTAACGAGGTTGACACAGTAAAAGGACCTTTCCTTGAACCTGATTCATTTTTTAACGAGGTTGACTCAGTAACAGGAACTTTCCTCATGACAGCCTATTTCATTTTTTTAACGAGGTTGATACAGGAAAAAACTATCCTCGCAACAGCCTGTTTCATTTTTTAACGAGGTTGATACAGGAAAAAACTATCCTCGTTACAACTTGTTTCATTTTTTAACGAGGTTGATATAGGAAAAAACTATCCTCGCACCTGATTCATTTTTTAACGAGGTTGACTCAGTAATAGGAACTATCCTCTAACCAACAGATTCATTTTTTAACGAGGTTGACACAGTAAAAGGAACTTTCCTCGAAAAACCTTGATTCATTTTTTAACGAGCTTGACACAAGACAAGGAACTATGCTCATAACATCCTGTTTCATTTTTTAATGAGGTTGACACAGGAACAAAACTATCCTCACACCTGATTCATTTTCTAACGAGGTTGACTCAGTAATAGGAACTATCCTCTGACCAACTTATTCATTTTTTAACGAGGTTGACACAGTAAAAGGAACTTTCCTCGAAAAAAATTGATTCATTTTTTAACGAGCTTGACACAAGACAAGGAACTATGCTCATAACATCCTGTTTCATTTTTTAACGAGGTTGACACAGGAACAAAACTATCCTCACAACAGCCTGTTTCATTTTTTAATGAGGTTGACACAGGAGCAATACTATCCTCACGGCTGCCGGTTTCATTTTTTAACGAGGTTGATACAGGAAAAAACTATCCTCGCGGCAGCCTATTTCATTTTTTAACGAGGTTGATACAAGAAACAAGAAACTATCCTCGTAAGTAACTAATTCATTTTTTAATGAGGTTTACACAGGAAAAGAATTGTCCTCATAACAGCCTGTTTCATTTTTAAACGAGGTTGATACAGGAAAAAACTATCCTCGCTAGAAGCTAAAGGCTTTCTAGTGACAAACAAGACAATTAAGAGCAATCCTTCTCTAAACATGCATTTACCATACAAGAAATCAAGTGTTTAGATCCTACCTGTAGTCCAACGCTGTTGTAGTATTCCAGCCTCATCGATCCGGATGAGCTCCTCCTTCACTTCGAAACTTGCATTCACTAACAATCAAACGATTAAATAACACCTGAATATCTCATAAAATAAAACATATTCAACATACAGACCAAGGAGTATATGAAACAACTCATTAATAACAAATTGTTGAGAAGAATTTTATTTGTATTAATAGGAAACAAAAGAAACCATTACAACCTGAGCCTTGGTGTTGTGCAAGTTCCTCCCAGGGTCTAGCAAGAGTTTTCCTTTACTTTGATAAGCTCACCCACTTCCAAATGAAACAAGAAAGGATGGTAAT
>APFE031009790.1:1307-17492 GCA_000404065.3 Pinus taeda | reverse complement strand
AACACTTGTAAATAGATAACATTTCCCGAAATAAACAATGACAACTTCATTTTTATTACATATTTAATGTGACATATATATTAGCATCTCATTTTCTGTCTAACCATTCTTTAGTGTGGATATTGTTCATAAATATCATTTACCACAATCTTTTATCTTGGTTTGATAACAACAAATGGAAATTTTCAAAGTGTAGAATTTCCTTGAAATTCTGCCACTGCTATGATGAACAAACTGAAACTGATTTTGATTCACCAAGAGACAGAATTTCTAACCTCTAGATAAGCAGAGGATAGAAACAGAGATAAAACACAGACACACAATAACACAATATTTCCTGGGAAAACCCTCTACTTGCTGTAGATTTTATTGATAGAGTTAGAACAATTAGATCTCTTTACATGGCAATCTGCTGCACTAGAAAAATCACTGTTCTCACGGCTTACAATAGCTTGAAACGCCCTGTAACTACCTTGACTCAGTTCCTCCTTGCTAGCGGCCTGCCTGGTCCTCTTTCCTTGCGCACAGGTCTCCACTGCTGGCCCAAATTCACTGCACGCAAGCCTCCTTTGGCTGGCCCGAATTCTCTGCGCACAGGTCTTTTTTGGCTGGCCCAAATTCTCTGCGCAAGCCTCCTATTCTCTAGCGCTAAGGGCCTCCTATACTTCAGGATGCAGCCCCTAACACCTAGCGCAATCTGGCAGCAAGGAATTCTCTCTAGGCTCTGCGTATTGGCTCCTCCAAAGCACGCACCCACAGTAAGAATCTCTCTCGCACACAAACTGGTGCACCCTATCACAATATTGTGAGTTATTGTCTTGTCTCACAACCTTGAACACAAACAATTGTTGAATTTTGTGCCTTCGTCCTCCTTTTAGCAATTTGATTCATGCTATAATTAGAAAATTATAATTAGACAATTACAAATTTGGAACTGCAGTTGTGATTGACTTCGTTAACTGAGTTCGAACTGAACTCTTTCCAATCATAACTTGGAGTTTATAACTCGTCCTTGCTTCAATCTAAACTGAAGCTCCCAACTCGTCTTATCCCAAGTTCGAACTGCCACTTGGAGACCCAATTAACTGACCCTCCAACTCCATGCATGATTCTACTAACTCGTTCATCCCCACGAGAAGACTCATCATGGTCTTTCTCTGGCTAAGGCACATGCACAGAGAAGACCTTCTTCGCTACACTTCTCAACACAAAGGCTAGATTCTATGTTTCTAGTTGTCACCCAAACCATTTTCAGATCTTAATCAATTGTTCTCACATACAACTTGGCAGGTTTAATATTCACCAAGGTTCTTCCTTTCCTCTGTGATCTTTCTGATATAAATATCTAAGGTTCCAATTTCCAAATGTCTTGAAACATTCCTTTGCCTCATGCTATCCTAAAAAAGGATATTGAGCTAGATTCCATGTTTCTAGTTGTCACTCAAGTGTCTACATTAGTTCCAGCTTATGGTCTTAAGCAGTTGTTTTTTCACATGCAACTTAGCAGGTTTAATCTTCATCAAGGTTCTTCTTCTCTGAGACCTTTTTGATATAAATATCTAAGGTTCCAATTTCTAAACATGTTAAAGAGTCATTTGCCTCAGCTATTTTAGAGCAGGATACCAACTATTTTGAGTTAGATTATCAGATAAGACGAGGACCATCTCAGGTTATCACAAATAGGAATAACAATCTGAGAAAATTTCAACTTCGTTTCCAAAGGAACTTGAACAATATGATAAAAGCTTCATCTTTTACTTCTATAAATGTTAAACATATGAGCAACCCTTGTTATTTTCAAGGAAGTTGCATTTTTCTTTTTTCATGTTACCGGCCATTTCCATGACTCATGTTGTTAATATTTTTAGTCTACTGCCTTATACTTGGAAATTTGTAGCTGATGCATAGTGTTGTATAACTAAATGTTTTAGTTCCATGCTGTACACTTAGAATGAATGCATGCATTTTACTTGCTTAGTTGCCATCTGACCATAAATCATTTGCTATAAACTATAATGCATTCAGGTAACCAATATGCTTTCTTTTTGGAGTCCTATATGAGGAATAATCAATAGGCATTGTGCCAAAACCCTTTCAAAAGATGATAGATTCCCCAACTCTGTATATTATAACTGTTATCCATTCAATTTTACTTGTTAAGTTTATTTTATTCATAGCTCACTCCCATGTTTAACAAGAGGAAACTCTTAGGAAAAATGGTTTCCAATAGAGGCTACTTCTTTCTCCTTTCTGCAACTATCTCCATCCATGCTGAGGAAGCCATCACTCCGTTTGAATAACTTCATAGAATGAGTGGCTATAATTTTTGCCTTAACGTCCAATTTAGGTTCAAATTACTAATCAAATGTTGTCAACAGGGTTTCCAGTCCATTCCACATTATATGATATGTTTGTAGATGTAAAACTATGTCCATTGCAAGATAATTGTTAATCAACTAAGAACCACTTTGTAGGAGCTGCATTCATTTAGGAACTGCAATTATTATTACCATATACCCTATGGCATATTTATTAACAGAAAGACGAAGTAAAGAGACATCGTTGCAAATGTGTTTCTTCAGGAACATCAACATGAAAACATACAACTCCATTCTGTCTAAGCCTTGGAAAAGTACATCACTAACTTTAATATATTCTGATCTGTTCTTGAAGCTGAGTCCAGAATTTCCTACAAAGTAACTATATTCTCTGATAAGTATCTTCCCCTCATAAAGCCAGTTTGTTATTTACTTACAGTAGCATCTTGCATTTTAGGCTTGGCCAATAATTCATACGGACACTGAGTTGCGTCATAGGCCTCTAGTTAGAAACAACGCCCATGTCTCGACTCTTCTGCTTTAATAATTAACTTGAAATCCCTTTAAAATAAACTCTCTTGATTTAATTTGTTATTTGAAATAATCTATGAACTTCTATCATACTATTCTCTTGTTTTACAGAAAACACTATGATGTGGGGCCTGCACAGATAATGTTTGGGAATACACCCCTTGACAAAGATGGAGATGGAAAAAGACTAGGAAGAATAATATTTGATAGTGGTACCTCCTACACATACTTCACAAATCAAGCTTATGGTGCTTTCCTCTTAGCTGTAAGTATCACAAATTACCTTTCCCTTGTACTATAAGGACTTTGTCTCGTTCTAATAATGCAATGTTAACAGGTTAAAGAAAACCTACATAGGAAACAGGTGGAGCAAGATTCATCAGACCGATTCCTACCACTCTGTTGGAAAGGGAAAAAAAGGTTCAGGTAAATGGCTTTGGTTGAGTTTTGAAATTCAAGTGTGAGTTCAATTTCAACAATTCAATCTCAGGCCTATTTAGAGGAAACATTATAAAAAACTATGGCCAGAGAGTCAAGTGCAAGTTCAGTTTCAAAATTTTAATCTCAGCCTTATTTAGAGTACAAATTATAAAAACTATGGTCATTGGAAGGATACTAGTATCCTAAATGCTTCCTGTGTCTTGTGAAATGTATCAGCTCTGTTGCAGAGGCGGCACAATATTTCAAGTTGTTAACACTCAAATTTGGAAGTGCCAGAGCAGAGCATATGGAAATTTCTCCAGAAGGTTATTTGGTTATCAGTGTAAGCATGCATAAGCTTTGACATACTCTATGACAACTATCTTTTACCACCAGATGAGATTGTAACATAACATTCAAGGATCAACATTATGAGTCTGCCAAAGAATATATTGTTGCAGAAGCTATTTATTGATGAAGCTTAATGATTGCTGTGATAAAGAAAGACTACTGATGAATGAGTTTCAATGCACAGAAAAAGGGTAACGTCTGCTTGGGAATCCTCAATGGTACTGCAATGGGTTATGTGGACACAAATGTTCTTGGAGGTAATGAAACAGCATAGTATTTTGCTGCTTTTTGGTTGTGTGTTTGTCAGTCTGATCTTTCTGCAAGCATGGCATGAATGACCTTGGGTGGGCTTGTATCTAGAGCAGTTGAGGCATGCTCTTAGTCTACATGTTGCTGATGGTATTAAGATAAAGTAACAAAAGTGTGCTGCATTTTGCAGATATATCTTTGCAAGGGCACCTTGTTGTTTATGACAATGAGAGAAACCGGATCGGCTGGGCTCACTCAGATTCAAATTGCCAAAAGCTTCCGAGGTTCTGAACCTTCTTCTTTTACCTATGATTCTTATTCTATAGGATTTAGTGCAGTTTTTATTATTTTTCATATGAATTTGTACATGAAACATATATGGCAAGCTGAGAGCTAGTAACTGACTCTTCCCAAGTACATCATTGATTGCATTTTTGTATTTGTCAAATAAGGGAGTAGTTGCATCTACACTTTTATGAACTTGCATTTTGGGAATCTTTCATCATTTATACTTGGTACTAGTAACTACATCACTATTTCCTCTTTGTTGTGCCCTGCTAGTCTCTCTGCTCAAAGCACTGCCAGTAATGCCCATGTTTTGGAGTTGAATACAGAGAAACTTATTCCCTTTCTTGTCTTTACCTCTAAATATACTAAAACGGAAGAGATTGGTGAGGTTGCTTAGATGATGCCATTGTACCCATATTTGATGATGTTTAATATAATCTTTGGCTCCACAAAAACACTCATGACACCAAGAATCATTTAAGTATTAGAGATATTGATTATATTACCTAACTCGAATTTTTTCTTTCCTTGTGGGACTGACAGATTGTGAATCTCATCAACCACAAAAGAAGTAATCAGAAATGAAAAACCTAAAATCTTTGAGTTGCAATCAAAATACATTTTGTAATGTATATGAAAAGAAGACATGAAGAGGAGCGAGATGCTTGGCTCCAATGCCAAAGCACTAGCCTCAATAATATCCTCGGACGAGGATTGAAGCAGAGGTCCAGTACAGTTCTGATAAAATTTTGATACAACTTTTACTTGTTTAATTTGAACAGTAGTATAGATAGTAAAAACAATGTTGCTAGATGGATAGAGAAGAACTTTTCAAATTTTGGACAGGGTTTAATGCAGACAGGTGGCTATCTGGTTTCCTTCAGGCAGGTAAGCCACCTAGAACAAATGGAATTTCTGATTTTTGAATAGTTAATGTTAATAGAGGAAGCACCACCAAATTTACAAAAAAAAAAAAATTACAAATCATCAAATGTATCCTAACTCCAATTAGAATAAAATAAAGAGCTAAAAGTTTTGAATGTTACTCATGAAAAATCAGTGAACAGACTATGTTAATTGTTTGATTGGTTGTTAATTACTTTTACTAAGATGCTTTTTTAGTACCTCAGTGACCTTCTTGTAAATAATTTAATATGATGGAACCTAAGATGGACTACCTTGAAACATGTGCTACCCATCCAAAATTGTAAAAAAAATAACTATCAAGATCTTCTACAACATCCATCTCTCCCACAATCTGTTTGTAGATGATATTCTCATTTTTGCCATGCTGTGCAAAAAATCATGGTCCTGTATTCACAACATTCTAAAAAAATTTCAATCAGCCTCTGGCATCCTCATTAATGGGGACAAATCAAAGCTGTTTCACAACAACTTGAATGATGACCTCATTTCCTGGACTGCATCTCTGCTTGGCTGCTCCCAGGAGTCAATTGAAAATGGTATTAAATACCTTGGCTTTAATCTAAAGGCAAAGAGCTACCGAAAACAGGATTGGTCATGGCTCATTGACCGTTTCTACTACAGGATCTCGGGTTGGGAATGGAGATTCCTCTCTCTGGCTGGCAGATTCATCTTGGTACAATCAGTGTTGTCCCAGCTTGCGGTCTATTGGGCCCACCTTTTCCTTCTTCCTTCATCCATAACCAATAAAATGAGCTCTCTAGCAGCAAACTTTTTATGGGGTGGCCGCTCTTTTCAATCAAAAATCCACCTTGTCAGGATGGAGGACATCTCTAGACCCAGGAAAGATGGTGGTTGGGGACTTTTAAATCTGAAAATCTTTGGGAAGGCCCTCATCTACAAAACTCTTCACAGGGGGATCTTTGGGAGTGGCCCATGGAGTCTCCTCATTAACAGAAAATACCTCAAAGGAAAAGGCATCATTTTCTGGTACAGAAGGAATACTTTGGGAAAAAAGTATGGATCTGCTATCTGGTTGGGCTTCAGAAAGCTCCAACACTTCTTCATGGAAAATCTGAGATGGAAAATCCACACAGGGGCCAGCATTCTCATTGGCATTGACTGCATTCTAAATGGCCCATCTTCCTTTCCTCCCTCCCTGACCATCTATCTCCAAAATAAGGGAATCTTCACTTGGGACAAGTTAATCATCTCCTGGTCAAACCTATCCCCAGCCTGGAAATCTGCCTCTGATCTTCACCTCCCGCCCCCCCTCTCCCCTCTCTGGACCTCCTTTGAACAAGGCCTCTCGAACAGGCCCATCCACCGTGCTCCAAAGGACGCGCTGGTATGGGCCCTCCCGAACAACCCCCTCCCCATCTCTGTCAAAAACATTTATGCTGCAGTCACTCCCTCCCCTTCTCTCCCCCCCATGATCTTCCCGATGTCCCTCTGGAAAGTCTCCTGCCCTCTCAAAATGGTCCTTTTTCTTTGGCTCGTCTTCAACAACAAAAATCTTACCTGGGATGTGCTACAGAGGAAAGGATGGTTGGGGCCGGGGCGCTGTCCTTTATGCCTCATGGCCTCTGAAACGAACTTTCACCTTCTCTTCACTTTCCCTATCTCCTCGTCCATATGGTATGATCTCTCCCTCTCCTTCAGCTTCCCTCTTATTTCTTTTTCCTCTGTTCAGGAAGCAATCTTCTGGTGGAGTGGCCAGTCAGACATATGGAGATCCCTCTTCACTCACTCCTGTTGGCTCATTTGGAAATGGAGGAACTCTTCCATCTTCCAAGACTCAAAAAGGCCGGTGTCTGCTCTTCTTAGTTTTGTTAAAGCCTCCTACCTCTGAGCCTCCTGCTCCAGCATCTGTTATGTCAGCGTTTCTTTCTTCTGTTATATTTCGAGCTTCTACTCAGTGTATTTTTCATCTTCCTCCCTGCCTGTTCATGGCAGTTACTGCCTAGAACTGCGCTTGTCAGCGTTTTTTTCATCCTTTGTCTCCTGTCTCTCGGTATTCTTCTGCTGTTTTTTCGGGTTCGTTCTCTAGTTTCTTCCTGCTGAGGGCACAACATTCTGCTTCTTGTCTCATGTCTTTATGTTGTGATATCTGAGGTATAGAGGGCCTTGGGGAATCTCTCTGCCTGTAGCAGCTTATGGGAGTCTTTTCCCCTCATTTATGCTACCTGTTTGTTTAGTATTCTGATCCAAATCCTGTCTGTCGTTATGTCTCTCTACGTATCGGGTCTATGTCTATGTTTTTTTTTCCCGTTCTTGGGTTTCATGTCTTGGCAGGATCTTCTTTGTTTCAGGGGGTCCCGGGTTTCAACAGGCCTCTTTCCTTTGCCTGGAGTTAAATCATGTATGGAGTCAATCTCTAAATATCTCGTTTTTCAAAATTTCAGGTTTTCTATGGCAAAGATTTCCTTTGTTTTCTGCGCAAATTCATTTTATGTCCATCTGAAAGAGAATTCTGTTGACAATGCTTTTACAAAGATCCTTGGTTTGAAGCGGATGCCGGATTATGTACTTCATCATCTGTCATTTCTGCCTCATCTTCATCATATGTAATTTCATCATCTTGTCCGCCTCGGTCTTGCCTGTTTCGACAGCGCATGTATGCAGGCCTTTACACGCTCATTTGTAATGCTGTCTCGAGTTTTCTTTATACAGGCCATCGTTCTTCCTCCATCCGGGCCTGGTTTTCTTTCATGCTTTTTTCATATAATGTAACTTCGCTTCTTCTGAAGCTGATCTATATCTCCAGAATATAATATATTGATTTTTCTTATGAAAAAAAAAATCTATATATATATTAACAGAAGTAACATAGAGCATAAAGTTCATAGATGAATAAACTACATAAAGGAATTAGAGTGCAAGTAGAGTCACTTACCTTGAAGGGTTGCTGAGCGATGCAGCCTCCAAATCAAATGAAATCTATTTGTGAGATCGACGGTGTGTTGCTAGAGAGTTTCCTGGTGAAGCAACTTTTATGTATTTCCTTGTGGTTACTTTCTTTTTCGGATTATTTTTATTTTGAATATTAATGTGAGACCCTAAAATAACTACGAATTTTGAGAAGCATAATGAATATAATCCTACTCTAAGAGAGGTCTAGAAAATAACTATTTTTACCAAACAATGCAAAAACTTTAGAGGTTCCACTCGAACTATTTCATTTTGTTGTTTGATTCTTTGTAGGTGGTTGAGTTCAAAAAAATTGTAAAAATTGTACTATTACATGCTGTTGATGATTTCTTCGAGATGTTTGGATATCCTTTAAATGGGCCCTATTTGTGAACCTCTCTCAAAGGATGCAAATTCAATTTCTTATGTAAAAGACAAAGCTTCTAAAATATGTAATAACAACAACACAATTAACGTTCTCAACATAAATAAAAATCCATTCACACTAAGGACCTAAAAGAGCTTGTAGATTGGACATGTACAACAAAAAATATGCCTCTACCTCTACCGAGATCAAATAATGGAGAAAGTTGTCACCATTGTAATGAACCCACACCTTTGTACTGTTGAAGCTAATCCAATTATTTAGACTTGATAATTTTTCAATGTCATTGTTTTAAATTTATACAAAATAGTATTTAGAAAATATTATTTAGAACTTTAGAAGTATAATTCAACAATTAGATGAAAAAAAAGTTGAATAGAAATAAAATAGTTCAATGTTAAATGATGAAAAATATGAATAGCAAAAATATAATCAATGCAAAATAGCTTAGAATCTCCATGTATTATATTCTACTTTTTTTACAATACAAACTTTTCTTATAATAACAATCATTTATTTTTCCATATTCCTTCTTTTCATTTAAAATCATCTAAAAATGGAACTTACAATTATAGACCATTCAAACCAACCTTTTAATGACAGATTGTATTAAACATCATATCCTCCCTCTCTTACTTGTCACAAGAAAGGAGACATGATACTAGAATATTAAATATGTCAACAAATTTCTATACCAAATAATTAACTGACCTGATTATACTACAATAACTACTAAAAATCTAAAGAAGTGGCAATCCATAAAAAAATATGAATACCATTAACGAGAAACAATGACACTACCAAACTAAAGTGGTGTATAAATGTACAACCAAGTAGATTTACCTGTCAACCCACTCTTTCTAATGCAATAAAAACATTTAGAAAGATGATCAACAACTTAGAAGAAATATGAATATGAATTATTGTGATGTGCAAATAATAGTAAATTTTTTTGTATGTAATTAGTCAACAATAATAATCTCTCCGATGTAATGATCATCCAAATAAAAGTAAAAGATAAAAGTTTCGACAATTTATTTTTTATGCTTTAACATGTACCTAATTATATTAATAAGAACTGATAATTTGATATCCCTTACTCAAATTTGGATAATTTCATATCTTCTTGTTTGAAATTTGTTCTGATTTGGATAATTTCATATCTTCTAGTTTGAAATTTGTTCTAATAATATCTTAATTTTTCAGCACGGAAAAAGCTATATTTCTATTATATATTCATATTGAGGAAATTTTGTACAACATAAAATTGTTTGAAAAACACATGTTATAGCTGTAATTTGCAAATCAAGCCAATATCAATGGGATGGTCAATATATATGCCAATACAACAGATCTTCATCAGATTAGTCATATAGGGATAAGGCAAAATATGAGGCTGTATTCTGACCAAAAGGCAGGATATTGAAAATTCTCATTCATAAAGGAAATTCTATTTTGAGGGTGCTAGATACATACCAGATTGACGGCAATGAGAAAAGAGAGTTATGTACCCGGCATGCAAAATTCCTGAATCTAGAAAGATTTGTTGTCGACTGTGATACGCATCATCCAGACCTCATGTTGAGATGAAAGGCCCTTCTTCGATAGAGCATCCGCCTCCTTGGTTTTTTCCTTGTCAATATGGATTATTGAGTAATCCTTCCTGCGGTTCCAAATAGCCTCAATCCTGTTCAGCCATCCCGACAAGTTGATGTTTTTTATGACATGTTTTGACCGAACATGATCAATAATCACTTTTGAATCCCCAAAAATTTGAAGCTCTTGTATGTTGAGAAAATCACAGAAGGAAAGAAGACCAACAAGAGCCATTGCCTCCACCTTATTATTGGATCCAGCACCACCATTCCAATATATTTCGATCTGCTGTCCTTCTACAAGAATTATATAAACTCCGCAAGCGCATAATCCATGTTGTGTCGCTCCATCAAAAAAGGCACGCGGAATCCCCGTCGGATCCCTTGATAGAGCCTTCCTTCCACTTCGAACCTGGGAATGTTTAGTCAAATTAAGCGCGTTGTGAAGACAGAGTATAGATTCAAAAACTGAAAGATGACTTTCCCTTTTCGAGGAAAATATAGACGCATTCCGCCATTTCCATATGGCCCATATGGCCAACAAAGGAATGGGCCTCCAGTCAATGTTCATGTCACCCCACCATCTAAAAGCTTCTGTAATTGAGGGGAAGGAGATTCTGTTGAGGCCGAAATGGGCAGCCAGATTCTGCCAAATCATCTGAGATTGGGGACAGAGAAGTAAAATATGGAAATTGTTCTCTATGTTTGATCTACAAAGGGGACACATGGTTGGCCCATTCCAATTTTTCTTTTGAAGATTTTCCCATGTGAGATTCTTGTTGTGAAAGACCAACCAAGCAAATAATATGATCTTCAGGGGGCAGCCTGATTTCCATAAAGAGGTTGGGAAGATGTGAGTCATCTGTTCGGATTCAGAATGAAGGAGTTGATGGTAAATGTGTTTAACATATACAGAAGATGTGCCACCGAGCCCCTTCCATATAAGGAAATCCTCGTCCTTCGAGCTAAAAATACTAGTGCCCCACATAGACGAAATGATCAAGTTCCATTGCATACCCAAAGTATCATTTAGACCCAATTCACGTGCCGATTTCCATATAGGAATGGCACCCTCCCATTTGCGAATGACTTTATCCCAGAAAAAAATGCCCCTGCTGTGCAATGCCCTTAGTAACTGTAGAGAAATGGAAATCTTCCCTTCTCCACCTGCAATAACATCCAAACCAATAATAATTTTTTTCCCAAATTGAAATTTCCAAATCAAGTTTTTTAGGAAGAAGAGCTCTAATTTATAAAAACTTCTCCAAATAGTTGATCCCCGAGGGGACCCAATGGAGCCCTGTCTATACCAGAAAGAAATGTCTTTATTATCCATATACTTTGACCTTATGGCATTGCTCCAAAGAGAACCCCCCATAACAGCCTTCCACATGGATTTACAAAGTAGTGCTTTTTAGAACAAATTTAATTCCATTATGCCCCAGCCCCCCATCTTTTTTGGGCGAGCTAGCATCTCAAGTTTTGTCAAATGATATTTTTTCTGTTCTTTGTGACCTCCCCATATGAAGTTAGCAGTCATTCTATTGAGGTTGTTGATAATGGATGCAGGAATGTAGAATAGATGTGCCCAGTAGACCATAATTTGAACCAGCACAGCCTGGGACAAAATCACACGACCACCAATGGACAGACATTTGTATTCCCATCCAGCAATTTTCTTGTAAAATCAGTCGGGAATCCATGACCAATCAGTAGGGGAATATCCAACAGATTTCAGTTTGAAGCCTAGGTATTTTAGCCCTTGCTTGATAGGAATAGCTTTAATGTTGAATAGTTGAGAAAGGAAGGATATAAGATTCCCATGAATATTCTCAACATGAAAGGATGATTTGCCTTCATTTACACACATTCCGGTGGCTTTTTGAAACCTCCCTAAAATTCCATGTAAACAAATCCATGATGCTTTGCATAGCATCGCCGATAGCAGGATGTCATCGACAAATAGACTATGGGATATGTAAATGCCCCTGCAAATAGGGAGTGGCCGGCATCTATTTTGTAGAATCGCTCTTTTTATGTGGAGACTCAAAGAGTCCATGACGAGAATGAAAAGGAGCAGAGACAAAGAACAGCCCTGCCGCAAGCCCCTTGCAGTGTTGAAAAAAGGAGTTAGGATGCCATTTAAAGAACGGTGAAATTAACTTCAACCACACAAGCCATAATCCATCTGGAGCATTTTCTATCAAGTCTAATCTTAGCAAGGAGGCATCTGATAAATCCCCAGTCAACACAATCGTATGCTTTTTTAAGATCTATTTTTAATAATGCAGCTTCTATTTTCCTGCAATGCATGGAATGCAGACATTCTTGTGTGAGAGCCACAACTTCCAATATGTTGCGGTCCTTTAGGAATCCATGTTGTTCAAGGGACAAGTGAAGAGATAGGATATTCCTCAACCGGACAACAATAATTTTAGAGATTATCTTATAAAGAACGTTGCACAGGGAAATGGGCCTGTAGTCCAAAAATGTGAGGGAGTCCTTCTTTTTTGGAATTAATGCTATATAAGTGGAGGAAATGTTTCGGCTGATAAAACCATGAGTCCTGGATTCCACAACCATATTCAGGATATCCAATTTAAATAAGTCAAAAAAATGGATGAAGAAGTCTGTAGTTCATCCGTCCAAACCAGGACACTTATCTTTTTGAAAAGATTTCATAATAGCCAATAACTCCTCTTTAGAGACTACAAAATAAAGGATATTGTTCTGATTTGCATCAAACATGGAAGGATACGGATCAATACCCCAAAATATGTCTTCGAATCCATGTTGTTCAAGGGACAAGTGAAGAGATAGGATATTCCTCAACCGGACAACAATAATTTTAGACATTATCTTATAAAGAACGTTGCATAGGGAAATGGGCCTGTAGTCCAAAAATGTGAGGGAGTCCTTCTTTTTTGGAATTAATGCTATATAAGTGGAGGAAATGTTTCGGCTGATAAAACCATGAGTCATGGATTCCACAACCATATTCAGGATATCCAATTTAAATAAGTCAAAAAAATGGATGAAGAAGTCTGTAGTTCATCCGTCCGGACCAGGACACTTATCTTTTTGAAAAGATTTCATAATAGCCAATAACTCCTCTTTAGAGACTACAAAATAAAGGATACTGTTCTGATTTGCATCAAACATGGAAGGATACGGATCAATACCCCAAAATATGTCTTCAATATCATAGCCTTCATTCCTGTTGTACGCTTGTCTGAAATATTTCACAGCTTCATCAGAGATCTCCTCCTGAGATGAATATGTTATGCCTTCTTCATTCTTGATCTCCCAAATAGAATTTGCTTCCCGACGCTTGTTTGCAAATCTATGGAAAACTTTGTATTTTTGTCACCCTCCTTGAGCCACATGGCTCGGCTTTTAAGACGCCAGGAAGCTTCTTCATATGATAATATTTTTTGCTTACTTTTCTCCAATTCCCTTATTTGTGAACAAATAGCAAGAGGCATACAGTGATCTTTAAAGTGCATAGATAATTTTTCCAATTTCTTACATATGTCTAATAGAGCCAGTCTATTAGAAATCAATTTTTCATGTCGCCACCTTTTGACCCCTTTCCAAAGAGTAGACAGACGTTCTAAGAATGGATGAGGGGGATCATGTCCTGAAAGAGATGGGGGAAGCCATGATTCATGTATGAATTTGTTGAAATGGTCATCTTCTAGCCATGTGCGATTAAATTTGAAGGGATAACCATATCTGTGCCCAATATGGTTCCAATGAATGGAAATGGGTCTATGATCTGAGATGAAGGATGGAATGATCTTCACCAATGGGGATCCAAATCTGTCAATCAGTCTATCATGTAAGAGAAATCTGTCCAATCTCTTATCAAGAAATGCCTCATTTAATCGCCCATTGTCCCACGTGGGGTCGAAAATTATTGGCTTAACATCGACAAAATTATGTTGAATGATGGCATCGCGAATCAAACCCCCCACAGGGTCATTTTTCCTGCCATTTCCCCATATTTCATCGTTACACAGAGTACAATTTAAATCCCCGCCGATTAATAGGGAATCTAATTCAAGTAGTTCTGAAGAGACAAATAAGTCCCAGAATGGAGTTCGAAAATTGCTTCTAACTCTATCCAAAACTACCACCTTTGGCTCAAGTGGGAATGGTATAAGGATGTCTAATCTTGGATAGACCATTGGAGGATAAAAGAGGACACATTTGGTAGAAAAAGGATAATCTTACAAATATTATTACATCAAAATTTAAGCGAAAATTGTTGAATTATGAAGAGTTAGAGATAAAAAGGAAATTGAGAGATTATAAGCAGGAAATAAACCTCAAACTCGAAAATAAAAATATCTATCTTGACTTATGTAAGAAGAAAATAAGCATTGCTAAAACAAGAACAAATTCTTATGAGCTTCATAGTGAAACTAAACATTGTTCGATTCCCAAGGCAGAATAGGATGAAAGAGGTTGTCCCTTTTATGATACTAGGATATTCCTAAGACAACATAGGATGTAAGAGTATTTCCCTTTTGTTACACTAAGAGGAGTACAGACGAAAGGCACTCTCTCATATTATCTAGCTTATACTTGAATTTGATTTAAATTTTAAAATATTTGTCACATTACCAACCTTCTTGACTTTTTGAGTTAACAAAACTATGGTGAGTTTTAAATGATTCTTTTAATGTTTTTTAAGCATATAAATAAAATGGTAAAGAATTTAGAGCAATCTCTTACTTTCTTAAGGTCTAATAAACCATTTCAGTCTTAGTAGATATTAGCCACCATCATAAAAAATGGTCATACATTCTTTATGTGTGTGTGTGTGTGTGTACACACACACACATATAAAAGGGGTGGTAGGAGTGGGTTATTCTCAACCCCGATGGAAAATTTGGAATTGAGTACAGTTAGGGGTTAGACAATTGCACAAATAATGCAACATATCCATATGGATTACTGCAAGGTCTCCTTCTAGCCAAAGAATAAAACATCAAATATTTGGTGGTGTTGGGAGATTCTGGTTATTTATCACCTTGTTCATGTATCTTTTCCCAAGGATTGCAAGTTCCAAAGCATTATTGATTGAATCTGGAATTTGAAATGAACCTTCTCTACTATTATATTTTTTCATGTGTTGAGAATGAATAATTCTATTACAGATGATCTCACCAATAAGAGTGTAAACTTGGATGTAGGAGTTGTAATGAGAAATGATATTCCTTCCCTTACAACTATTCATTAACAATGGGTTTGATATGCAGTGTAAAGTTTGTCTATATCTATAGTCTTTTGGAGAATATACACCCCCAAAGACCGTGTGTCCTTTAGGATAGTAAAAAGACTAACATTTATTGGGAATACTAATTGTCTTGAGGTTACAAATATAGCTTGGCTTGATAGATTTTCATTGTACTCGCCTTTTGTACAACTCGCGATGTAGGCACAAATTTTTCTTATATATATGGAGTAAAAGGAAAGACAAGTTGAAAATTTAATTATTGAACATCACTTGGTGGTGTGTGTAAAACTATTTGTTTTTTTCTCCTAAGAAAAAGTGTAATTTTATTATCAATTGTAGCAAAAACACATTTTTTTTATACTTGTAAAGCATGTACTCAGTTGATGAAGAAATTCAGATGGATCTTGTTGAAAGTGTGGCAAGCACGCCATTATACAAAAAAGTGTCTGCTAAACAAGTGTTATAAAAGACAACCTATATGTGTGCCAACAAAAGATAAACAAGAGAGAGATTTGTAGAAATAGTCCACTATAAATGTGTTGATAATGATAAACAATGAGTAGAGAAATAAGATTAATCTATGTTGTCATTCTCTATGAATGGTCGATGGTAGTACTCATAGATTTTTCCATTTAAGAATTATTTGATCATCCATGTCCCACAAGCCATCAAAATACCCTCTTTAGAGAGGGTGTCTGTCATGGAGTTATGCTCCCTATATACATGTGAAGTAAAGAAAGAAGTGAGAACAAATTCCAGGTGAGTAATTTCATCCACCAAGGGCTGAATCCTTTGGTTGTGACATCTATATGAACCATTTATTGAGTTGATAGTCAATTGGGAGTGATCCAGACTTAAACAGGAACGCAACAAATTACAGAGATAACCATATACACAAAGATGCAGCGGAAATAATACTTCATTTCATTAATGGAAAATACTGAAATATGCTTACAACTAGAAATGGAA
>APFE031009776.1:43174-55016 GCA_000404065.3 Pinus taeda | reverse complement strand
TTAGTAGCTAAAGCAATAAGTAATCTGATTGTATTTAGCTTTGCTACAGGTGCAAAGGTATCATCAAAATCTATACCTTCTTTTTGTGAATATCCTTTTGCAACCAACCTAGCTTTTAACTTATCTATACTTCCGTCTGCATTCATTTTTGGTTTAAACAGCCACTTACATCCTATAGGAGTTTTGTTTTTAGGCAGCTCTACTAAATCCCAAGTATCATTTCTAAAGATTGATTCCATTTCTTCATCCATTGAAGCTCTCCATTCCTTAAATTGGCTAGCTTCTTTATAATTAGAGGGTTCTACAATGTTCAAAAATTTTGACATTAAAGCATAGCTTCTCAACTTCAATGGTAATTGAGTCTTCCTACCTGACCTCCTTGGTAGGGGTGGACTTACCTCAAATTTGTTTTCCTCTGCAATATTTAGGCCTGCTTTTTCACCTTCTTGTTGTTCTTGTTCATTCTCTTCTTCCTTCTCCTGTTCCTGCTCCTTCTCATCCTCGCTGCTTTCTTCCAACAGCAATGGAATGTGCCAATCATCTCCAACATCAGCTTTCCTTTCCTGCACCTGTTCATGAAAGACTACATCTCTACTAGAAAATGTCGTACGAGAGTCAGGATTGAACAGTTTGTACGCTTTAAACTCTGTGCCATAACCAACTAAGATGCATTTAACTCCCTTAGGGTCTAGTTTCTTTCTATCAGCTTTGGGTACATGTGCAAATGCCTTTGACCCAAAGACTCTTAAGTGGTTTACTGCTGGTTTAAATCCATATAAAGCTTCAAAAGGGGTTTTGAAGCCAAGAAACCTAGTAGGACTTCTATTTTTCAAATATACAGCAGTATTTATTGCTTCTGCCCAAAACATATTAGATAGACCCTTACCTTGCAGCATGCTCCTTGCACACTCCACCAATGTTCTGTTTTTACGCTCTGCAACTCCGTTTTGCTGTGGTGTATGCGGCACTGTATATTGTTGAACAATCCCATTAGTTTTGCAGTATTTCATGAATTCCTTTAATTTGTATTCTCCTCCTTGATCAGATCGGAGAATTTTAATACTTTTTCCAAACTGTTTTTCTACCAGGGTTTTGAACTCTATAAAATATTGGAAAGTCTGACTTTTCTTGTTTAAAAAATAAACCCAAGAGTACCTAGTGCAATCATCAGTAAATAACAAGAAATAGTATGCTCCCCCTAGCGACCTTGTCTGCATGGGACCACATACATCAGTGTGCACTAGCTCTAAGATTTATGTTTGCCTCCTCCTATCATGCACAGGAAACTGTTCTCTGTGCATCTTTCCTAGGGCACAACCATCACAATTCAACTGAATGTTACGAAAGATGGGGAGACCTTCGACCATACCTTTCTTTTGTAACAACATAAGATCCTGCAGATTCAGATGACCAAACCTCTGATGCCAGAGTTGCTTAGTTGTCGACTCTCCTGCAACCATGGCTTGCTTTGGTATACTTTTTGCATCCAACCTGTACAGGGTTCCAACTCGCATGCCTGTTGCAACAGTTTCATCCCTGCAATTCTTTTTATCACACAGTGAGTCTTGAAGAATTCAACATGCATATCCTGGTCAGCCATCATGGATACAGATATCAGGTTTTTCTTTATTCCAGGTACATATAACACATTTGAAAGGTGACTAATTTTTCCATTAGGCAACTTAACTGAAATCACCCCATGACCTTTAATCTGATATCCATTATCATCCCCTAGATATATTTTTGATCCATTTATAACTTCTTCAAGACTATCAAAAAATTCTTTACTACCTGTCATGTGTGATGATGCTCCGGAATCGACATACCAGATGTCATCTTCGTTTGATGCTGTTACGGCATAGTCGACTGTGAACAGTCGAAATTCATGACTAAAGTCTTATTCTTCTTCTACAAAATATCCTCTGTGTTTTGGATTTACCTGTCTCCTCCTTGCCTCATCAGCCTGCTTCTTATGATAACAATCTCTCTGTATATGACCCATTTTCCCACAATAAAAACATTTCTTTTCATAATGATTTGCAAGCATACCTTTCTGAGGGTGCGGATTCTTCTGTGACGTTCCTCCTCTTTGCTTTGATTGCTGTTGTGACTGCCTTCCTTTAGATAGTCTTCGTTTTTCCACCAGCGTGAGATCGTCACTTTGGGGGTTCAGATTTAGGTTCTACCTTCGATCTTCCTCTTGCTGCAAGATCACAGTGAGATCATCGAAAGAGGGTGCATTCTCCCTTGCCGAGACTCCAGTGATGAAGGTTTGAAAATCATCACGCATCCCATTCATCGTAATTGCAACAAGATCTTCATCAGCCACCGCCACTCCAATGGCCCCCAATCCGTCTTTAACATCCTTAATTCGCACTACAAATGCAGTAGCAGACTCCGTTTCGTCCATCCTCATCGAGAATAGCTTGCTTTTCAGAGCCAAAACTCTGTTTGTATTCTGGGTCTCATAGAGATTTTTTATTTTCGTCCAGATCTCGACGGACATTTTACAGTCTCTGATGTGTGCAATAACATTGTCTTTCACAGACATCTTCAACAGGACTTTGGCCTTATTTTCTCATTTTTCCCAGTCTTCCTTTTGTGTGGTTGCAGTCGGCTTCTGCTCATCGCCTGTCACTATAGCCCAAGCATTCGCACCTTCGAGTAGAGTCTGGATCTTAAACTTCCAATTCGTGAAGTTAGACCCGTTGAGTTTACGAGACTCATTAAGGTAAGATTCCATCGTATTACTCATTGTGAATCTACTTAACAACAAAAAAAACAATACCTATCAGATCGATCTGTCACCTCTGCCACTGATCTGCAGTGTCTGGCACTCCCGCTCCAATGAGCAAATTCGGCGTTTTCAACACAGCCGAAACAATGATCTGATCACAGTTGATCCGATCCACCTCTCCCGGATTGATCTGCCACTTCGCCGATCCTGCTCTCCTTGCAGATCGCCAAACGAAGTTGAGGTTTCCTGCAGATCTCCTCTGGCGCTTTCCCGATCTGTCTCTCCCGGACTGGTCTGCAATTCCGCCAACCTGCTCCGTTTGCAAACCGCCAAACGAAGTTCACGCCGTTCAGGGATCTCCTTGGCGCTACCCCGAGCGAAAAATCCGCGCTAATTAAAAATCGCTTAGTATAAAAATTGGCGCGACTTTCCTGGTAAAATCCGTGCTCTAGCGCGATTTATCCCTCAAATTCCGCGCTCTAGCGCGATTTATCCCTCAAAATCCGCGCTAATCCCTCTTCTGGCGCGACTGTCAGCGTAAAATCCGCGCTAATCGGCCTTTCTGCTCAGAAAAAAAAAAATTCGAGTCCGAGCCAGGTGTTCTGCTGTCCACCTGCTCAATCGAGCATAGAGCTCTCGTGTACACACAGCCACACAGGCACTTCAAGCCACATAGGCAATTCCGCCACACAGGAAAGCTAGCTTCTACAGGCACTTCAGCCTCACAGGTGACAAAAGATCAGACTCACTCAATCTGAGCTCTGATACCAAGATAAAATATGCACTGAATTGAAAAGAAAGAGATGTAGCTCTCAAGTGTGGCCTGCACCTGGAGACTACACTCACAAAACTTGAGAGATTTCTCTTATTCACTCTATTACCATTCAATCAAAAGATTACATCATTAAATACAATACTAGGAAATAGGAAGTTGCACCCAAACCCCATAACTATAGGAACTAATCCTAAACTAGGGAGAAAGTTACAACAATGTAACCATTTTCTCCATTAATATCAAAATAATATTACTAATCAGATGGAGGGACTATATGAGTTCTTCTTTCGGCTAGGATTGACCAGATCATGTTTAAACAAAAATGAAACTAAATTTTATCTTAACTTTCTAAACTGTGATCGTTTCCACTCTCTCTATGAAGCTACTATCCCTGCATGGTAGAAAAAATCTGAATCCTAGACATAGACCACTGCCAAAGTTCAATTTTTCTCAGCCCTGATTACATATATAAGCATCCTCCCTTTCTCTGGTACTAACATTTACCATAGATTGATGGATGGTTCTGACAACAAAGTTCATCATTTTGTCTTTCTGCTAAGTTCAGTAATTGGTGGCTGTATGTGAATGAGTATCTAGTTCAATTAATCCCTGGGGTGTACCTAATTCAGTTTTAGCCCTGGTGTATAAGAAAATTATATAATCTTTTACAGATATAGATATTTATATCAATTCCACAGATAATTTCAAAATTGCTCATGGGAAACATATTTTACAACAACATTTACATCATTGACTTCTCCCAAACCCAAAAGAAACAGCTGCTTTTAACTCTAGCTTAGTTTGAAGACCAGAACCAGTAAGTGGCTTTGGTCAGTTTGGTTCGTTTTAATGATAAACTTCGAAAAAAAACCACAGGCAAGCAAAACCCTCCTTTACTTTGTTACTATGCTTTAATAGTACGGTGCCTTGAGATTAGATAATAAGCACCTGCATCTGATCCGGCCTAATCACAACGTTTCCAAGCCAGGACACATGCCCATTCATCTCTTTCGCTTGAAATACCCACGTCGAGGCCTTCTGTTCATGGAGGCAAAAAAAATACAGGAACCGGGAGGAGGAAAACACATAATCTGATAATAGCCTTTACATCTTCAACTTCTTCTGCACCGCAGGTTAGCTTAGCAGCATCAAGCCGATGAACAACACTGCTCGATTCACAATTAACATGTTCATAATTTACATAACCAGATTCTTTCTTCCTCAGCCTTACAGCATTGACTATGACCTTAATAAAACTTGGAAAAACACTTCCCACACCCCGTCTGTCGATATAGGCTCCCTGGCCAGACCAGAAAATAATTATAGAGAGACCCGTGAGAAGAGCAGGTATTCCAAAAGCGTCTGCATACGACAAATTTGCCCTCAACAGCGGCGTCAAGAACTGAGATAGGAAAGCGCCCACACTAGTTACAAAGAAAAACGGAGAGAAAAATGTTCTGCCAGCCCTTTCTTTTGTTTGACCATCTGGCATAGAGCATTCTATTTGGTCTCCTCCGAAAGCTGAGACACAGGGTTTTAATGCCTCCAATGCCAATTGCCATGAATAAAAGACCCATGGTAGTGCTCCACATCGAATTGTTCGAAGCTTTTTGAGTTACAGGATCGGGATCTGGTATTGCAGCCATGGACATCACCGAGTTTCCCACTGTGTAGATAAGAGATAGATACAAAATTGTTCTATATTTTCCCTGCCAGATCAAAAACAGAATGGAATTGCCTGGCACGCCATTGTGAAGAGATGAAACATCTCTGTTGCTCGGACTTGTGACAGACCGAGTTGCTCTGAGAGGAATAAGAGGAGGATTGCCTTGAGGCCATAAAAGGAAAATCTTTCGCAGACCACGTACCAGAATATGAAATTGATCGTGAGTGGGAAGAGCCTTAAATCTTCGAAAGCCGAAGAAGAGTGAGGAGGTCCTTCCGGGATGTCCAGTAAAGCTTCACTGTGGTTTCCTGCATGCGGGGATTTCGACGACACCAGCGAGGGATGGGAAGTCATCATAATCCATAAAATTGTAGAGAATTCTTAAGGTAAACTTATCACTTCAATTAATACGAATTCTGTAAAATTGTACGGAACTTGACTGAAACCTCTCAGATCATTATAATAATAATAAAGAAAGTCTAAATTTTACAGCATTATAATAAGGAAGTCTAAATTTTACAGTGGAACAGTGGAAATTTGTTACATTAATGTAATATTTGTTTATAGATTTAGTGGGTTTAATGGTTAAGAGCATGTAATTCTTTCTAAAAAGTCACAAGGGTTTAAAATCAGAAGAGTAGAGTATGTTTTTGTAAATTTAGTACTCAAACTAGAAGGTTAGAGTATGTATGTCTTTGTAGACTTAGCAGTGAAATCTCTGCATGAGGTAGGGTCCTTTGTTCCACAAACAAGGATCAAGGGTGTTCTCATACACCAATTTGGTGTTTGGCTTGGCCATGACCTTAAATTGAATGATAATAATATTAAGTAAGATGTACAATAAACAGATAACTCTGTAAACTTGTGCAGAATTTTAGTGTAAGATGTACAAGAAACATATAAGTCCCTTGTCCCACAAACAGGGGTGGTCTCATACACCAATTTGGTGTTTGGTTTGGCCATAACCTTAAAATTGAATGATAATAACAATATTAGGTAAGATGTACAAGAAACAGATAAGTCTGCAAAATTGTGCAGAATTTTAGTGTAAAAAGTACAGGAAATAGATAAATCTGCAAAACTGTGCAGAATTTTAGTGGAAACCAGTCACTTGAATATAATATTGAGTAAGATTTACAAGTAACAGGAACAGATCATTTGTTTGCATAGGATTTACAAGTAACAGGAACAGATAATTTGTTTGCATAGGATTTACAAGAAACAGGGACAAATATTTGTTTGTAAGATTAGGATTTACGACAAACAGGGACAAATATTTCTTTGTAAGATTGGGATTTAGTACAAACATGAATAAATATTTGTTAGTAAGATTAGGATTTATAACAAGTATGATCTAATCAATAAATATTGTGTATTTTGATTTTTTTGGGTTATATATGGAAAATTTTGTAGAGGTTTTTTAAAATTATAAGTTTGAATTGTGTAATAAAAATAAAAATAAAAATTGAAGTTTTCATATTTTTTTTTAAGTGTTGAATTCATTTATGTATTGAAAAATGTATTTAAATAATAAGAAATCACAATTTCAAATAAAATTGTGTGTGGGGCTAAAACTTTTATTAGTTAAACTTAAAGTTTATAGAAAAAGGACGATTTTAGAGAGTTGAATTCATTTATGCACTAAAAAATATATTTTAAACAAATGATACAAAAAATATTACTTAATTATTACTTGAATCAAGTGATTACAAAATTATTTAATTCAAAAACTTAACAATATACATTATTCAAAAAACTTTGATCTTATATTAATATAAAATATAGAAATACCTCACAAGGTGAATCAAGTCAAGCTGTTCTCAATTAATTGTAAAATGGGAATCCAACCATTTTAAAAAAATAAGATATATAAAATTACTATATATATATAATATATATATATAATATAATAATTGTTGTCCTGTGTAAAGTAAAAGTATACCCAACATTTTATATGAAATAGGAAAAGTATATCTAAACATTCGTATATTGTTTAGATAAGAAATAAAGAATAATATAAAAATATTTATATTAATTAAAAATTTAAAATTTAAAGATAGGTTAAATAATTATAATAGAAATTTTATCAATATGAAAAAATAATATAAATATGTAATATAATAATATAAAAAATTATTTTTAATTAAAAAATTAAATCTAAAATATGTTAACATATAAAATATTATAAATATGAATTACAGTAGTTGAATAGCTAAATATATATATAATATATTTTAAAAATATTGATGGTTATATATATAATCTTATAATTTTATTTTTTTGGATTGATTTATTTGAATATTGAATCTTATGGTTTACATAATACTTCATAACACAAAGCTGATTGAGATTAATATTAGATATATAATTTTTACAATTTAAATACACATATAAATTAACTTGAAATAACAAATATTAACTTTAAATTTAATGTTAGATATTCAAATACAATCTTTGTAATAAATTTAAGTTATTGAAAATAAATCTGGCTAGTAAATATATATAACAATTATTATAATTTTTACTGGCTATTAAAACAAATACCATTTTTAGAATTGATATTAGTTATTGTAATACAACCTTTGTTATATAAATTAAACAGATTTAGTAAAAAAGAAAAAATCCGGTTAGTAATTTTATGCAATGAATGTTACAAGTTTAAAAAAAACTCATATACTTTTTTAACAAATTTATTGATAAAATATATATATAACAATAATCTAGAGATACACATCAAGTTAATTTTAGAAACACTTATATTTTAAAAATTAAAGAGAAAACTAATTAATAAATTGATACAATGGTCATTCATATCAACAAAGAGAGTTCATACTAGAGTTCATATCCATACCAAAATAAATATTGTAAATAAAAAAATACAATATCAATTAGTTGTTCATATTTTCAATTAGCTGTCTTTATGGAAGTAGCATACAAACAACAATTTTGAGAGTTAATTGAGTTTCCAGCTTTCAGGGCCTTTAGTTTGGAGATCTGCTTGCCATCTATTATAGTAGGCTTAAATGGTCCCCATATAAATGATATATAATAGGCCTCAAGGACCTTTACATCACTTAAACTAGTATTACATCAAGAACCTTTGTTCTGTGTAAAAACACTTTAGGAAGGAATTCACTCCAATAAATTTACGCTAATGTAGAATGACCATCATCCTTGTATTTATGACTGGTTTTCTTTATATAATAATCACCCTTATTGTATTAAATTTTCTTAACTAAGAATTATGAAAATTACATAGTGGTCTTAAGTTGTCCCCATAATAATATGTCTCTACTGAAATGTTGAGAAATGACAACAAGAAATTCCAGTTTAAATTTTCCTTTGAATTAAACTGTGAATTAAAATCCAATTATATTCTCATAGCAACTTGTAAATAGCTGATTGAGTTTAAATAACTTAATTAGCTTAGGAATTTCGAGTTGGAAGTCTTTTGGAAGTCATGTATACATTCTCCCTAAATTTTAGGGGTCCAGTATGAGTTTAGATTGAGTTGTAATTACATAACTCAGTGTATTGAGTTATAGTTAGTTAAACTAGCTCTAACTGTTTGTTGAACTAGTGAAGGATAAAAGTTAGTTAGTGCATTGGTGTATCCACAAGTGCTACTCCAGATAACTAAAGATTCACTGATTAGAAGCTCATGCATGTCAGTTCTGAGAAAGGCCCAGTTGAGACTAGAGTGCAGGGACAGTGTACTATCAGTTGTATGATTTACTGAGTTATGAATATCATGCATTCAATCAGGAAGATGACCTAATTAAGATTGTACAGTTTTGGAAGCATGAATTCCCTTTAAATACAAACTATTCATCCTAGGAATTGTGCAAGGAAATAGGGGCTTGGCAAGCAGTGAAAATTGGCTAAGTGTTGGCTAAGAGCGGGCTTGTGAGGTAGAGAGTAGAGCATACTTGTGCAGATTTTTTCTAGTGAGAACAAACTTTGTATCTTCACTCATATTTCTAATGAATGTGTCAGGCTAGGAGGTAAATCCTCAAATGTAATTGTATTATTCATTTAGGTAGTTCATTATTATATACAAGAGGGAGTGATTGTTCAGTTCATCTCTCGATGACTCTCCATCTCCTCTATTATTTATTTACACTAATTACAGTTGTTCACCCAGTCCCTATGATTAGGTGTCAACATCCCCCCCCCCCTTAATTTGAAGGGATGTTGGTGAGTCCAAGCATCGTTCTGAATCTTTCAAGCTTTTCTCTTCCAAGCGCTTTGGTGAAGATGTTTGCAATCTTCTCATTAGTGGAACAATGGCAAAGATGGATTGTTTTGGCCTCAACATGATGTCGAATCAGATGATATTTTGTATTGATGTGCTACACTCGATCATGGAACTTTGGGTTCTTGGCCAACTTTATTGCCGAGGTATTGTCAATCATGAGTGGAGTTGATTGTACTTGTTTTACCTACAAATCTTCCAGAATTTTCCTAAGCCACACAAATTCTTTTGTTGCCTCAACTACTGCCACATATTCTGTCTCTGTTGTCGAATGTGCTGGAACTGATTGTTTGTGTGATCTCCAGGAGACAACTCCTGATCCAAGACTCATAGAATAACCTGAAGTGGATTCCCTAGTTTCTTTGTCTCCATCGCAGTCTGAATCAAAGTATCCAATCAAGCTGAAGTCGCCCACCTGTGTATACTTGAATGCAAAGTCTTGAGTTCCCTTCAAGTACTTTAGAAATATTTTTGCAGCAAACTAATGTCCCTCACAAGGCTTTTTCATAAACCTGGAGAGGATTCCAACAACAAACGAAATGTATGGTCTGGTAGTAGTCAGGTAGTTGAGACTTCCTAGAAGCTGTCTATACTTTGTTTCATCCTCAAATTCTTTTACTTCAATGGATGTGAGCTTTAAGTTTTGTTCCATTGGAGTAGTTAGAGGATTGCATTCAGTCATGCCAAACCTGTTCAACAAATCTCCAATGTACTGCTTTTGAGAAAGGAATATGGACTTCGGATGTTGAGTTACTTCAATACCAAGATAGTAATGAACATAGCCCAAATAAGTCATTTCAAATCCTTTCCTCAATTCCTTCTTTATGGATGCAATGTAGCTCTCATTGTTCCCTATCATCAAAAGATCATCTACATATACCACAAGATATACAACTATTTTGCAAACCTTCTTGACAAACAAAGTTGCATCATCAAGATTATAATGTTTGAATTTGAGTTTCAGAAGATGCTCAGTTAGTTTTTCATACCAGGATCGCAGTGCTTGTTTGAGGCCATATAAGGATTTCACAAGTTTGCGTACTTTATGTTCATGTCTTTTACAGCAAATCCTTCAGGCTGGGACATAAAAACATTCTCTTTTAGATCTCCATTCAAGAAAGCAGTTTTTACATCCATTTGATGGACTTTCCAACTGTTCTGAGCTGCTAGGGCAAAGAGTGTCCAGATGGTAGCCCATTTTGCTGTGGGGGTGAAAGTCTCCTCATAATCTACCCCTTCCTTTTGTGCAAAACCTTTTGCCACAAGTCTAGCTTTGTGCTTGTCAAGTGATCCATCAGCTTTATACTTGTTCTTGTAGACCCACTTGCAGCCAATTGGTTTGGTTCCCAATGGAGGATCAACCAACTTGCAAGTGCCATTCTTTATCAAGGCATCATACTCCTTTTGCATTACTTCTTTCCATTCATCATGAGAAGTAGCTTTTTTGTAGGAAGTTGGTTCAAAATCTGTAGACAAATTCAATTTAGAATCATAAGAAACATCCATATCAACAGGTGAATTAGAGTCATCTACATCACCTCCATTTTGTCGAGTTGAATTTCTAGTTCCTGTCTTTCCAACCTCATCAGGATGAACACTTTCAAGTGTCTTTGTCAACCACTTTGGGGGACCTTTCTGAGATGGTCTACGCTGCTCCGTTGATTGAGTTGGGACTGGATCAAGATTGAGTCTCCCAATTCTGTCAATCACATCACTCAAAGTATGATCCATTGTTGGAGTTTCATGCGAGGGAGAGAGTGCTTTAGAAGAAGATTCCACAGGTTGATCTAGTATAAGAATCCCCCCTTCAAGATGTGGAATCTAATTATCAAATTCTTGAAATGATTTTTCATTTGCGAATCTATCCAAGCGATCAAGTTGTTGCTCAACAACATTGTTAGTTTTAGATGATTCAGGAAAGATTACATCTCTAGATACAACAAATTTTTTATTGACTTCATCATAGAGATGGTATGCTTTGGAGGTGTTTGAATACCCCAAGAATATACACTTATGACTTCTTGCACCAAGTTTGTTTCTATGTACCTTTGGTATCAAGGCATAACATGTGGAACCAAAGACCCTGAGATGCTTTACGGAAGGAATGTTCCCATACCACATTTCATAAGGAGTTTTTTTTTTCTAATAGCATTAGATGGACATCTATTCTTTACATATACAACACATAGAACTGCATCAGCCCAAAACATCAATTTTACATTTTTGAAAAAAAATCATGGAGCACACCATATTTAAGATTGTCCTATTCATTCTTTCAACTACTCTGTTCTGTTGGGGATTATAAGGCACAATTGTTTGATGTTTGATCCAATGTTGGCGAAGATAGTTTTCAAATTCATTTGAAGTGTATTATTTTCCATTATCAGTGCGAATAGAGCCAATATGAGA
>APFE031009776.1:26643-43154 GCA_000404065.3 Pinus taeda | reverse complement strand
TGCTATGCTTTCCTAGAATGCAAGCATCACATTGCTTAAGTTTCCTAGGAATTGTAGGCAAACCAGTATCACCATTTTTCTTCAACAAGCATAGGTTGTCATAGTTCAAGTGTCCAAATCTAGCATGCCATAATAAAATGGATGGATATGTACCTTCTTCATAATGATCATTGTATGAGAAATTTTGTGCACGAGCAGAGGTACCCTGCAGCTTGAGAAGCTTTTCTTCTTCTATCCCTGTCATGACAAGTGAGTGGTATGATGCTTTTCTCACCTCAAGCTTTCCATCAAACATATGAATGGAGTGTCCTTGTTGGCGGATGTGGACCAAGGACAACAAGTGTCTCCTTAACTGTGGGAGATATAAAACATGATGCAGAAGAAAGTCTGGAAGACCAAGCAATTTAAGCCTGATTGTGCCAAGCCCTGATGGCTTGAGTTTTGATTTGTCTGCAAAGTATACTGCTCCATCAACATTGTTAGTAAATTCTTTAAATTTTTTTTTTCTAAAAGTCATGTGGCAAGTTTCCCTTGAATCAAGCAACCAATCATTTTTCCAAGAAGAAAGTGAAGCATTAAATAAGTCTACATTTACTCCAATATTACCGTGTGCCACAACATAGTGAGCGGATTTCGGTGCTTTACCTTTCTCTTTTTCATTATTTTTACCTTTGGGTTGGTTTCTTTCTTGCTCAATTCTGTCCCAAGGCAACTTGCATGTGGATGCATCATGTGATCCATCTCTTTTGCAGCGTATGCAGTGAAAATATGGCTTTTCTCCTTAAGAGTGTCTGCCTTCCCTGCCTTTGAAATTTCTTCCTCTTCCTCTTCAACCACCTCTTCCTCTGGAAGAATCTTGAGAAGAATCTTCTCTCTATGTGCAAGGCACACAGCCTCTTCAGAAAATTGAGGAGTTGTCTTCTGTCTTCTTCCCAAAATCTTTCTCTCTTTGAGCAAATTTTTTCACAAGGGAGTCAAAGGTAATACCTTTGAGGTTTCCATTTGCTTGCAATGACTCAAGATAATTTGAATAAGTGGGATAAAGTGCCTTAAGAAAAGCTATCAAAGGAATGTCCAGTTCAACATTAGTGACTTTGATATCATGCATAATAGATTTTACTTCTGATGCAAGAGCAAGAGGATCATCATTTTGTAATTCAAGGGTGAACAATTTAATCATGAGTTGAACAACTTTAAGTGGAGAGTGTGAGTCATAGAGTTCCTTCAGTTTTTGTAAGGCTTCGAAAGCATTTGAAAATGGAAAAATATGACAACTCACCTCTTCATTTACTGATGCTGCAATCAATGCATAAGCCTTGCTATTCTTATTTTCCCAAATGGCGAATTCCTTGTCTGAGGTAGGCTTGTCTCCGTTTCCAACACACACTCCTTTCCACAACTCATTAAAAATGAGAGTGTGTTTGATTTTCCATGACCATTCTGGATAGTTCTCCTTCCCGGTGAGAACCACTCCCACAATAGATATCGATGAATGCATTTTTTATTTTTTATTTTTAAATTTAGCCTGCTGCCAATATATAAAAATGCACTTTTGCTGGTTAAAAATTGCACTCTGATATATTAAAAGGCAAAAGTATTATGGTTATATGGTTATATCGTACAACATTATATATTATATATTATATATAAACATATAATATATATGGAGTAGTATGGAGGAGCGTTGTATATATATCAGACTAGTATGGACAACGTTATATATTATATATGAGGCGTCATATATGGAGGAGTGTATTATGGACAATGTATATACGAGATAGCATATATTAATGTATATATGGGATATGAAAACAATGTTATGGGAGCCAAACAACATGGAGACAACATATATATGCTAGTGTTGATGTAAAGCAGAGGAACAGTGTTTATGTAAAGCAGCGCTTATATAACACACAACATTCCATACCATTTACAGACGGAGCATAGCAGGTGAACACAACGAAAGAGTTGTAGTCAATATTCCGTTGATCGTAGACCGTGCTTGACACAGAGAGAATTCAAATTCAAAAGTCGAGCTAAGTCCTAGACTCACCAGCTCATTACTCTCTCAACACCGCAGAAGTTAGAATCCCATCCAGTCTCTTTATCCTGTCAACTTTGCCTGGGTCTTGTCTAACTTTTATGGATTCCTGTATACAGCATACCATCCAAGACAGTGGTATATACAACATTCAGAAAAAAAATGCAGAGACTGCTTGCGGAGACCCCATATACAATGGGGAGGGGACCATGAATTCAATGGAGTGCTGGTAATGGGAGCGAGGTTGAGAGGTGAGGGTCGGAGGGCCAACTATTAGGAGGGAAGAGAAAATGCATACCGTGTCAGGCCATAGGAGCAGGGGCAGATGTGTCGGTTCTGCAAAATAGGTAGAACATAAGAAGAAATGGAGTTATAAGGGCAGGAATATTAAAAATAGAGCTGGCTCTGATACCATGTCAGGCCAGGAGGTAACTCCTCAAATGTAATTGTATTATTCACTTAGGTTGTTCATTATTATATACAAGAGGGAGTGACTGTTCAGTTCATCTCCCGATGACTCTCCATTTCCTCTATTATTTATTTACACTAATTACAGTTGTTCACCCAATCCCTATGATTAGGTTTCAATAGAATGCAATAAAATAGGCGGGGTTTTGAGCAGTGGCTTTCCCCAAAAAAACTTAATGCGTTATATGCCATTGATTTTTCTTCTTCTTGTTCATATTGTTTTTATCGATCTATTTGCTTCCACTGATTGAAAATAGAAGTATATTCTTGTCCTGTGCTTTAGTAAATTACATGAGCTGTGAATATACAGGAAAATCTACATGGTAGCGGAGTTGAAGACAGTATACTAGAGGAGATTTCGAAGTTTTGAGTTTTAGGTTACAGGTGAAATTCGAATTTACAATACATACTTCAGGATCGACAGATGACATTCTATGGTTTGCAGCTTGAGTAGGCCTTGGAAGACAGCTTGAATTATATATCCTGGAGGGACAAAATGGAGGTTGTGCTAGAAGATAATGGCTTGAAGGAATTCGTTGATCAAGACATTCCTAAGCAAGCAATGTCAGATGCAGAGAATCTGGCCGAATGGAAGAAGTGTGTGGCGAAGGCAAGGCAAATAATCCTTGAGGGAGTTCAAGACCACATTGTCTCAAGTCTCCATCGCAAGGAAACTTCATATTCTATGTGGAAAGCATTAACAGAATTGTATCAAAACAACAATAATCAAATGAAATTGGCACTGAAGGACAAACTTCGAAAAATAAAAATGGAGAAAGGCAAGACTATTCCAAAATACTTGACCAAGTTCACTCAATGTCGTGATGAACTTGGAAGTGTTGGAATCATGGTTGTCGAGGATGATATGGTGAGTCTTGTTCATCTGGGACTCCCAAAGAGTTGGCATAGTTATCAGGACTCTGTCAATGGTCGGGAGAAGCTACCAGATTGGGAATGACTGTGGTTGGATTTGATGCAGGAGGAGATCACAAGGAACACCAGGGATGTCTCTTCATCAAAGAATGATGATGAAGAGAATTGTGCCTTAGCAATTAAGGCAAAGAAGGGGAAAGGGAAAGATTCCAATTCCAAATCAGATTATTTCCATGGAGGTAAGAAGAAAGACATGTCGAAAGTTAAGTGCTTTGATTGTCACGAGTTGAGCCATTTTCTACAAATTGTCCACTCAAGAAGTCCAAGAAGACGTCCTCAGGAGGAGCGACAGGGGAGGATTTGACCTTTCAATTCGAATTGGACTTTTCGCTCATTGCATGCATGGTGTCATCAATGATGGGAAGTGTATAATACTTAGACAGTGGAGCTTCATTCCACATGACAGGCGACAAGGAGTTATTCAGTGAGTTGGAGAAGAAAGATCTCAAGGTGCATATCGAGATGGGTGACGATGGGAGGTATAGTGCTATTGGATTGGGAACAGTTACTTTTCAGAGGGAGCATGGGGCTCCACTCACCTTGAAGAATGTTATGTATGTATCTGGGCTGAAGAAGAACTTGGTATCTGTTTTCATGCTTGAGGATAAAGGCTATGATGTGATCTTCTTGAAAGGAAAGGTGTTCCTTCGACACATAGCCACGGATCAAGTAAAGAAGATATGGATTTGGGTGAAGAATTTCTATAAGCTGGAGGTAGAGGATTGTGATTCTTTGAGCACGAAAGCAGAGATGGTCAAACATTGAGACATTGGCGAGTTGAGGCACAAGTGATTGGGTCACTTGCATCATGGGGCTTTGAAGATCATGTAACAGATCTCCACTGGTTTTCCCAAAGGTACACTAGAGAAAGTTGATACATGCAAGGGGTGTACTTTGGGTAAATACACCAAGTCTTCCTTTCACGATAGAGATAGTCAAGCAAAGGCTATTCTAGATTGAGTCCATTCAGATGTGTGTGGACCATTCTCGATAGCATCCACGTCGAAATAGAGGTATTATGTTATATTTTTTGATGACTTTTCTCGAAATTGATGGATATTTTTCATGCAGAAAAAGGATCAAACCTTCATAAAGTTTTGTGAGTTTAGTCAAGTGATGGTTAGGCCTACCAATTTGTATTGGAAGGTGGCAAATCATGTATTGAGATACCTCAGGGGTACTACTCAGTATGGATTGTGGGTACAGACGAACAAAGGGAGTGAAGATTCAAGGCTTCACTAATGCAGATTGGGTGGGGAGTCCATCCGACTGGAAAATCACATCAGGAGGGATTTTTAGTATTGGTCCAACAGTAGTTTCTTGGTACAACTGGAAATAGAGATCAGTTGCACTTAGTTCAGAAGAGGCAGAGTACGTGGTTGCGAGTCAGGCAACATGTGAGGCTATCTAGATTAGAAAGATCCTGGTTGGTTTGTTTGGTCAGTAGATGGATTCAACTGTGATTTACTGTGATAATCAGAGTTGTATCAAACTCTATGAAAATCTAGTTTTTCATGATGGGTCCAAGCATATTGGTATCTGATATCATCATCTCAGAGGTTGTGTATTGAGGTAGATTATGTTGTTAGAGTACATTCCCATTGAGGAGAAAGATGCTGACATTTTTACAAAGGCATTGTCAAGATGTAAATTTGAGTTTCACATAGATAGGATTAGGGTAGCAGATAATCCCTTTCTTGTGAGAGGGAGTGTTGAGAAATGGAAACAAGAAATTCCAGTTTAAATTTGTCCTTGAATTAATCTGTGAATTAAAATTGAATTCTATTCTCATAGAAACTTGTAAATAGTTAATTAAGTTTAATTAATTTAATTAGCTTAGGTATTTCGAGTTGGATGTCTTTTGGAAGTCATGCATATGTTCTCCCTAAATTTTAGGGGTCCAATATGAGTTTATATTGAGTTGTAATTAGATAACTCAATTTATTGAGTTATAATCAGTTCAACTAGTTCTAACTGTTTGTTGAACTAGTAGAGGATTAGTAGTCAGTTAGTGCATTAGTGGATCCACAAGTGCTACTCCAGATAACTGAAGATTCACTCATCGGAAACTCATGCATGTCAGTTCTAAGAAAGACCCAGTTGAGACTAGAGTGCAGGGATAGTGTACTCTCAGTTGTATGATTTACTGAGTTGTAAATATCGTGTATGCAATCAGGAAGAAGACCTAATTAGGATTACACAGTTTTGGAAGCATGAATTCCATTTAAATACTAGCTATTAATCCTTGGAATTGCGCAAGGAAATAGGGGCTTGGCAGGCATCGGAAACTGGCATTGGCTAAGAGTGGGCTTGTGAGGTAGAGAGTTGATCATACTTGTGCGGAATTTTTCTAGTGAGAACAAGCTTTATATCTTCACTCATATTTATAATTAATGCAATATAGATAGGCAGGATTTTGAGTAGTGACTTTCCCCAGAAAAACTTATTGTGTTATGTGCCATTGATTTGTCTTCTTCTTTTTCATATTGTTTTCATCGATCTATTGGCTTTTGTTGGTTGAAAGTAGAAGTAGATTCTTGTCTCGTGCTTTAGTAAATTACATGAGCTGTGAATCTACAGGTGTTGGGATGGGGTCCCCTAGATCAGTTTTGGCGTTAAGATAACCCAAGTTTTGATACAATTTTGTAATTAATGTAAAGTATCCACGATTTGTGGATGCAGAGCGCATAGATAATTTAGAGTCAAAGGGGTTTTAACCCCCTTTTTATGTAAAGTTTGATCCATTTTTTAGGTCCACCCATGGTCCACAGACCATGGGATTATATGAGAAAGGCTATAAATAGGCGTGTCTTAAAGAGTCTAAGGCATGTTTTTGGGATGTAAGGGTCAATAGGAGAGAAGTGATCATGAAGAGAAGTGTTTTTGATAGGAGAAGAAAGACTCTGCAACTAAGTGCGCAGAGGCCTTGGTAGAGTCTACAGTTGAGTGCGCAGGGTAGTTTTGAGTTTGTAAATGTGAACTGAAGATCAATAAAGAAAGTTACCGAAGAAACCCTTTGTAATTCTATTTATTGCTGTTAATATTGTATGCTGTCAATAAATGATGTGTTTTATGAAATATTAGTTAAATATTGTGTGATTCTACTCAATAAGTGTTAATGATGTATGCAATGCATGTTTATGTGTTTTCGCGAAGACTCTGATGCATTCTCTAATGTTTACAAATAACTTAAGTATATTTGTGCGAACCCTAGTTTAGGACTGCTTTCTGATGCACGTAAGTAGATATATTGACTATTAAATGTCCGCAAAGACCAATCGTAGACCTTCGCGAAGGTCTAAAGGCCATTCTAACAGAGTTGCAACACTGTGCCCTAGGAGTGTATCGATCTGTGCAAAGGCAGGTTTGGGGCGCTAAAAAGATATCGCACTAGTCTTTGGATGTAGAAACTTGGTTCTAGCATCCCCCCATATTGCTTCGGGTGAGACTGCAACCTATGCTACATAGGTTTTTTCCGAAAGGGCCAGTCGTGTAGGGATTTTTTGGTTGGTGCAATTCACTCTGAACCTAGGTCAGGACCCCCTAAGCCAACAAATGGTTCCGTTTCCGAGACCGGGATCTGAATGAAAGAGATATGTGATGTTGCATCACTAGAATCCAACCAATAAAGAAATTGAAAAGTGGTTGGATCAGAAGATTCACGAGTTCACGATGCAAGAAAATAAGAATTTGTGCCTGTCAAAGGAACCATGGTTGAACAAGTATCTGTATACAAAGATACACGAGATATTCTTTTGCACCTTTCCCATTGAATTGTACGAGTGGTTAGCTAAATTGATAGACAACCAAGGAATATAGAAGCTTGATAATCCTATAGTGTGGACTCCTGAATTAGTGCGACGATTAGAAGCCTCTGAAAACCTAATTGTGCAAGCTGTTGATCATTGGCTCGATCGAATTTAGGGATGATTTGTTACAGAATTCATAATTGATACCTCATTCAGCTACAATAAAGTGGAGCGATGATTTTACAAAGGACCGCGAGGTAATAATTTAACATATTTGAATATTTGGATTAAAATGTTGTTATGTGAAAAACGGATTATGCCATTGCCTTGATGTTCGGAGCTACGTGAAGTGGAAAACTCTTTAGAGATCGAGAGAGATCAGGTCTAGAATATAGCTCGTTGATCGGAACTCCTTCGAGCAACGACAAGGGGGCGATACAGGCCTCACCACAGAGTGTTGTCTAGCTGATAACACAGGGTTTTCCGTGAACAAATCATCCATACACTCCACCTCCACCTCCACCTCCACCGCATACACCTTCACCCAAACCTCCACCTCCACCACCTCGATTCAACATGGGGATCACTATGAAGTTTCCAATTTTCAAGGGCATCGGGAGTGAAGATACAAAGCATTTTTGGTTTGTTGTGAATTCTGTGTGGAAGCGCAACATATTACTGATGAAAATATAAAGAAGGCACAATTGGTTACCGCTTTGCAAGATCGCACGCTGACTTGGCATATTAAGTATTGTGCTAATAATCCTCTAGCATCACTAGCAGAGACTAAGGCTGCCCTAAACAAGGATTTTAGTAAGCCTAAGTTTGACTCACAGTCAGTAGTTGGATTTAAAGAAATCATGATGAGGGTCGATGAGACACCTTGGGAATTAGATCAAAGGCCAAAGTATCAGATTCGAGAAGCTAACATGCAACTCACAGATGGTTAGCATCACGAATGGTTTATAGCTTCGCTTCTGCCCCACCTGAGGATTTATCTATCGCAACAGAAGATAGGAACACAGGCAGAAGCTTTGGAAATTGCAATGAGGTTGCCTACAACTCCCATTTAGGATGCGGCCTTAGGGGTACAGTAGATTCAATCTCAGTTACAGAGCCTCTATTTAGAACTACAGAGCTTGAAGAAAGACAAGGAGACTAAACCAGAGGTGTGCGTAGAGGTCTGTTGAATGAAGTGCAAGAGCCAGGGGCACGATAAAGACCACTGTCCCATATTCGTGAATTATATTATAGGAGGGGGACCAATTCCCCTGAAGCTAGAAGCTCTAATAGGGATGAGAGTGGGGGCTGCGCTATGGTGCATTATTTTCTAGGTTTCCAGACAACATGCGACAAACAATTATCATTTACTTCAAAAGTTTGTCTAGACCCGCTAGCAGTTGTTCTGTAACTTCCGAAAATCAATGGGCCACGATGAGCACCACTGTCGTAGCTATGAGTTGATGATGGAAAGAACACTTACATAGTGGATGCAAGTAGAAACTTGACCTCCAGAGTAGGGCACTAGAGGAGCACACGAAGGATATCAGGGATGGGGATGAGGCCAAGGAGGAGGAGGAACTAGTAGAGGCCGAGGTTAGGTTATATGTTACAACTACGGAACACCAGGGCACTATGCGTGGGAGTGTCAGAATTAGACAAGCCCATCATGTCAATACTACAGCCAGTTTGACAATACCATAGATAATGTCCAGTGCTGATAGCTAAAATGAAAGAAAAGAAAGCGCAACCTCAACAACCTATGCAGATTCTACAAATGATGAGGGCTAAGCCCCGTGAGGAAGATCAAAGTGTGAATATAGTGTTTAGAAGGGGAATAACAACTAACGAGGATAAAGGTAAATTGCCTGAAGAGGATGGATGGGTTTGCAAGACCCTAGAGAAGGAAGTGGGTTTTGATCTGAATTGCCCGAAGGAAACATTTATGGAGGCCAAGAAAATCTTCGCTGAGGCATCCACCTCAAGAAGTCAGGACAAGGTGTAAGAGACCACCGCATTGTTAGGTGCAGTATAGGGCTTATAAATGTACCAACATTTAATTTGTCAATCCAGAAAGTTCGTGAACTTCGAGACACAGTACTAGAAAAGCCAGAGAAAGCCCTTGGCAACCTGCAAAACAAATGCTAGTCTATCTTGTGTATTAATCTCATTAATAAATGAAATCCTGCACTAAAGAGAATTCAAGAAAACATCAATCCAGACAAGTAAATCACGCGGAAAATAAAAGGCAATTAACAATGCGAAAGGAAATTCTAATTACAAGTGAACATAAGGGAAATCTAAACTAGAAATAAAGTAGTGCCGACATAATAACAAAAAGACTATAAATGTTGGAAGTAATTCAAACCATTCTGCTTGCACTAATTCTACATGCACTAATTCTGCCTGTACTAATTCTATGTAAAGTTAACTTAAAAGCATCAACAACATAACAAGGAAATTTAATGTGTAAATAAAATCACAAAGGAAATTAAATCTCGCCTTCCTTGTCCTTGAAATGAATCATGGAGAACTATCCAGAAGTTAAAGGAAAGTAAATATTATTGTTCGTTGTTTGTTCTGATTAATATCGGCTCGATGGCATACAAGTAGCATATGGTTTTTTGTAAGAATTTTTAAAATATATGTCAGTACCTCAAAACCATAATCACTCACATCGTTTTCATGTTCTAGAATATAAATCAATTACAGTTTATCGACGCATAAGCGGATCTTGCAAATAAGAACTACTAGAGGAATATCCCAAGTGTAAGCACAAATCTCAAGGACATGAATAATTTCTTAATGTGGCCACTCAATGAAGTTTAGAGTTGAAAGGAAAAAGTTGCAGCAAATTAAATGACATTAATTGAAGGCAGAAAGAAACTGTAAATAAATCAAATTCACACAGCAAACAAACAAGAATCGAAATGCTATCTAGCTTAAAATATGAAAGCAGTATCGAGCTAGTCTGGTGGCCAACCCAACTAGCTCACACCCTCTTTGAGTGCCTGGTTCACATAGAAATCAAATTCATTAGATGCAATAGATAATTAAACTGAACATGCTGGGAAATTGCTTTAATTGATTACTAAAAACGATGTTTACATTATGCATACATCACTCAACTCTAGCAAGACCAGAGGAGCAATCCACAGCTGATGAATTGAGTGAGGCCACATTGGGATAACTCCTCTTCCCTTCCGTGCCTTCCTCTCCCACGCATTGTTCCTAGTTGGATCGTTGTCTAATTAATTAACTAATTGACTAACTAATCATTATTGCTCCTGACAATCTCTTATATGGCATTAATTTACAATTTGGGCTTTTAATTAGCCAATTAGAATAGAGGAAGAAGATCTCAACAATTTTCCATGAATAAAGTTGGTTTTCAACTGAATGTCAAAAGAGGGAATGATTCTGGTGAATCATTCCTCTTTTCCTGGAGCAGTGCGATTTGGATTAATGTATTTCCTCCTTGCGTGAGTTTCTCTCCAGTTGGCATCATAGATTCAATGCATATCTCAACAAGCGCCAGAGGAATAGATGCAACATTGTTGTTACCATAATCAACTAAATTTGTTATTAACCTATCAGGTTGAATATGTAGCCGATCAGCTACAACACTAATAATCCTTTGGTTTGCCTGATGAAGCAATAACCAGTCCAAATGTGAACCTACCCAAGCTTCTTCCATTGCTGCCCGTGGAACACGGTTTACTGCAAAACAAAAAACCTCTTTGCCATTAATTTGAATACAAGAATGGGATGAAGGATTTGGAGGTTTTAACATTGTGTTTTTTGAGCTACATAAGTCCTTCACTGCACCTTCTCCAATGGCTGGGACACTCAAATGATTTTGACCATGCCCATCATCTACATCTGACTGAAGTAATAACTTGTTTGGCGAGAAAATATAAACAATACCTGTGGTATATTTGAGAGAGTAAGAGCTTGCTCTTCGTCAAGAGTAGTAGCAAAACTGTTTATGTTTCTGCTATATGAGTACAAGATGTTGTCTTTGGCAGCCTCATTACTTCCTCGAACTGATGCTAGAAGTTCATGATGAGATTCAGCTACCAGTTGGCGGTCCACATTTTCATCATGTTGTCCTCCTAAGTACACCACATAAGGCTGTTTAGCGGCCATAGTTGAAGCTATAAATGATAATCATAGCACCAACATAAAATAAATTATCTTCTCGACCATTGTAGTTGCTGCCTTTTGATGCGTGGTGTACAATTAATTCCAGGTGCTTACATATTTTACAAGAACGTTTCAATAGCAAGCCAAGGAACTAAATCCTTATACAAGTCAACAACTGATATAATTCGATGCCCATGAATGGAGGGTTCGAATACAGGCACAACTTCAAACATGATGACATTAGTGTAAGATTTTGCATGCTGCTAACAAAATACCACTGCCTTCATGAACAAAGCATAAGACTAGGTTTGAGTTCAGCATAGTGCAGGAAGCCACTGTAACTAGTGCAGGAATCCCAATGCATGGTGTAGGTAGGTAAGTGCAATGGTGCAGGCATGTGAATGCACTGGTGCAGGCACACCCTAAAGTATAATAAAACCAATTTTAATCCTGCAGCATACAAGCCCTAATTAAACTCTCATTAATGATATTTTAATTTTGTTAAAACAAAGAAGTAACAAATACTCTTCGAAAATAAACATTTATCCAACCGACAGCATGAGAGAAATAAATAAAAATAAGACAAAATTGAGACCCAACATCTCCCCATGCTAACCATCGTGCATGTCCTCATGCAAGGAAATCCGATACTGTCACTTCCTTTCAAAAAAAAATTAGAAATATTTGTAGGCGTTCAAAATGATGTTCCTGCAATTTTTCGTGATCACATTCTTGCGCTAGATAAAGCTTGCTCTAAAACAGAGTGTCTGTTGGACTCTTTATTTGCTTAAACTGTTTTCAAGAAAACCTAAAATGAAAACTGCTATAAAAACTAAATTGCACGGATGGTGTTATTACTTGGATAAAATAGCTAACTTTCAAAATTTCCAAAATAATATCTCGCAGGCATCCTTGATCAGAAGTTACACTTTAAAATCCTCATTGTAGATGTGAGTGACACGATTTAAAAGCATGGTGTTAAAAGTAGACATAGTAATATTTTCCCATAGTGACCATTTTACCATTATCCATGTATAGTTGAAGCTCCTCTTTCATGGGCACAGTGAATTACCTGCACTAAGGGTCCCCATGCCCATAAAAATCATTCCAAAATGATAGAACTCCAAGGTATAACAAAAGAAGGATTTTAAAGCCATTCTCAAAGACATTGATAGTGAGTTCATGGAAAGCAAAACAACTGTAGAAATTCCCACTGTAGATCAACAGATTATGCAATATACTAAAACATAATACAATATCTACTTCTACAACACTTTGTGGAAGCTTAATCGAATTGAGCAATATCAAGAGAACACATATGACTGAGAATGAGAAATCAATCACACATAACACAAAAGAAATAACCCGGGGAAAGCCCCAGCCTAAAACTCCAATTTCTGTATTATCATATAAGTGGAAATATGTCCGAATTACACAAAGCTTTAACTCACAAGCTATCTAGCTCTCAGTACAATCCCTCTGCTGTTCATAGACAATCAAAGGCTTCTCACAAACCTTCTCCTCTACCCTCCAAGCCTCCTATTTCCTTGCATAGTTTCTCCTAGGGTCCAATGTTGCCACCTGTGTGAATTCACCTCTCACACAACAAATTAAACTCAATAGTAACTGCACAGTCCTGAAGGAGATAATTCCTTATGCATGGATGAGTTTCCTATATGGGAAAAATCCTCCAACTGATAGTACACTGTCCCTTCCTCTGATCTCAACAGGGTCTCTGACTAAACTAACATGCATGAGTTATTTACGAGAGAATATTCAGTTATCTGGAGAGTATCAGTTACATGCATGCAAGCATTAACTAACTGAACTCACAATTAATTCCACAAACTATTGGAACTAATCTAACTAGACTTAACTCAGCTAACTGAGCTAACTAATTACAACTAAATATTACAACTCATCCTTATCTCTTTAACTAAGGGATAAATTCCTCAATCAATGGGATAACTAATGCATGTCCCCACATAGACTTCATGTTTGATTTTCTACAACTAATTAACTCAAGATGAATTAATTAATTATTTTACAAATAGCTGCTAAGATCAAATTCGAATTTTACTTCTCTATTTTAGTTCAGGGACTAACTAAAATAGGAATCTAACCCAAAATGCTATTTTTAGCACTTCCATTTTTCATTCCTTGTTTCTATATCCAACATTGGTACCCAAACTGCTATTTATAGCAGTGCTATTTTTATCACTTCTATTTTTAGCATTTCTTGTTGCCATTTTCAACACTCCCTCTCAACAAGAAAGGCATTCAACTTGAACCTGATCTTGAACCTTTGGAATGTTCTGCATGCAACACTTCTCCCTAGTGTTGTGGTTCCAACAATTCTAGAAACAAAAAAATCTCCCAACTGACCTCCCTATTGGGCTAGAAAAATCCTCTGATGTTGAAACTCCATTTGCCACTGACAAGTGCTCCCTCTCTAACCTCTAAGCTGCTACAACACTCCATGCATCTCACACCATTGCACACCTCTCTCTACCATTCTGCACTGGTGCAACACTCCTGTGCCTCTAGCATTGTTGCAGCCTGCTAGCTTTGCACTGTCTTGGGATCCTTGCACCGTAGCTCTCTCTGCCTCTCCATCCACATCTGCCTCTACCCACTCAGCTAGTCTTTCTACTCCTCGTCGGGGCTCTCGTAGCAAGATCTAATCAAAGAGGTTGGGTACCTCAATGATCCTGCCCCTATTCTAGCCTTCTTGGGACTGTCACTCCACATTGCCCCACCTCCTACCTAGAGGTATGGCTGCATGTAATCCCTCTCCCCACTTGGCTCGAAATTCCCCCCTACTGGAGGTCTCTGCATGAGTGGATTCCTCCACTTGGTCTCCTCTCAACTTCTCCAGTTGTGGCTGCTCCACAACCTCCTGAAGCTGCTTCACCAATTGTGGCTCCTCCACAATTGTCTGAGACTTCTTCTGGCGCTGCATGTTGAGAGGTAATTTACTCTCCCTCTCAACCACCAAGTATCTAACCTTTTCCTTGCTCCTCAAGGCTTTGCATGCATCTTGTACCTCAAGTGCATACAGGTTCTTGGCTAACACACCAATCCGTTTCATCTCTCTGGCCGTCACGAAATTTTCTAGAAAAAGAACTGATTTTAAATCAGCGATATCTCCCTCATCCGAACTTCGATTCAGAATTTTTTTTTTGAATTTGGGTATTTTTTCGCAAGGAATCTAGATCTGCTATTTCTTTCTAAAAATTTTGCACAAAAATTTTCAGATCTGCTCTGCAAACGCGCGACCCAATTTTTTTTTTACTTCGATTTCTCTTCTTCGTATACTGTCCACACCTCTGATCACCTTTGCTCTGATACCATGTAGAATTTTTCTACAAATCAGCTAGCTCTAATACCATGTAGAAATTCCCACTATAGATCAACAGATTATGCAATATACTAAAACACAATACAAGATTCACTTCTACAACACTTTGTGGAAGCTTAATCGAATTGAGCAAGATCAAGAGAACACATATAACTGAGAATGAGAAATCAATCACACATAACAAAGAAGAAATAACCCGGGGAAAGCCTCAGCCTAAAACCTCGATCTTTGTATTATCATACAAGTGGAAATATGTTTGGATTACACAAAGCTTTAGCTCACAAGCTATCCAGCTCTCAGTACAATTCCTCTGCTGCTCATAGACAGTCAAAGGCTTCTCACAAACCTTCTCCTCTACCCTCCAAGCATCCTATTTCCTTGTGCAGTTTCTCTTGGGGTCCAATGCTGCCACTTGTGTGAATTCACCTCTCACACAACACATTAAACTCAATAGTAACTGCGCAGTCCTGAAGGAGATAATTCCTTCTGCATGGATGAGTTTCCTATATAGGAAAAATCCTCCAACTGATAGTACATTGTCCCTTCCCCTGATCTCAACTGGGTCTCTGACTGAACTGACATGCATGAGTTATTTATGAGAGAATATTCAGTTAACTGGAGAGCAGCAGTTACATGCATGCAAGCATTAACTAACTAAACTGACAATTATTTCCACAAACTGTTGGAACTAATCTACTAGACTTAACTCAGTTAACTGAGCTAACTAATTACAACTCAATATTACAACTCATCCTTATCTCTTTAACTACGGGATAAATTCCTCAATCAATGGGATAATAGTTGCACGTCCCCACATAGACTTCATGTTTGATTTTCTACAACTAATGAACTCAAGATGAATTAATTAATTATTTTACAAACAGCTGCTAAGATCAAATTTGAATTTTACTTCTCTATTTTAGTTCAGGGACTAACTAAAATAGGAATCTAACCCAAAATGCTATTTATAGAAATGTTATTTTTAGCACTTCCATCTTTCATTCCTTGTTTCTATGTCCAACACTAGTACCCAAACTGCTATTTATAGCAGTGCTATTTATAACAGTGCTATTTTTAGCACTTCTATTTTTAGCATTTCTTGTTTCCATTTTCAACAACAACCAAGTAAATTATAGTGTAGAGTCAACTTTAATACCACAGGTGATCCGAATTTAAACAAGAACACAACAAACTACAGAGATAACCATAAACACAGAGATGCAGTGGAAATAATACTTCATTTCATTAATGTAAAATACTGAAATATGCTTACAAACAACAATGGAAATTAACCAGCTAGGGCGATGGTAGCTTATCTCTGAGAAGAGATGTGGTAGCTACATGCCTCTGAACTGTGTTACAATGAGGCTCAAAGGCCTATTTATTGTTGATAAACAATGGAAAACCCTAAACATCCAAAAACCTAACCCTAGAAGATGAAATGCCAAACTGTGGGCCCCGTTTGGGTAAATTGGTACATCAAATTCCCAGGGTCGTAACTTTGGCATACAATCTCCGTTTGATGTGCACAATATCTCGTTAGAAAGATCTATTTGAAAAATACAACTTTGGGAAGAGCAACATGGGTCCATGGACCCATGTTGCTCCCAGTTTTCCCAAAACACGTCATTTAGGGCCTCAAAATGGCTCTGGAAGTTCAGGAATTGAAAAACTGCTAAAAATAGTCAACTGTGCTACAATTAAGGAAATTGAAAAGCTGAAAGAAATAATGGTGGGGGTCCAAGTGGACTTGGCAGGTGGCCACCAATATCCACCTAGATCATTCCTCTCCCCTTAGGAAGCAATGGTCCCC
>APFE031009776.1:2751-25601 GCA_000404065.3 Pinus taeda | reverse complement strand
GATCATTCCTCTCCCCTTAGGAAGCAATGGTCCCCATTGTGTTGAGTTCCTCCATGAGATGAGGAAACTTCTGTTGAACTTGGTCCTTGGTGAGCCACTTGCCCTGGTGAAGGAGTTGGCCTGCTTTGAAAACTCGATACAATTGGATATTCTACTAGTGAGTGTGCTTGATCTGTGTGTCCATGATCTGATCAGTTGTAGCTTGTTCCATGCAATCTGGATTTAACTCTGTGGGTGTGAGTTGTTCTGCAATGTCGGATGTGTCTAGTAATGGTGGAGAGTATGGACAAAGGTAGTCCACATTGAACACTGGGTGCAGGCCAAGGAATGGGGGAATGTTGAGCTCAAATGCATTGTCTCCCATAGCCTTGGTAATGGTGTAAGGACCATATTGGAGTGGTCTAAGTTTCTGATAAGCTCCGGTAAGGCATTCCTTTTGCAAATGCAACCAAACTTTGTTGCCCACCTGAAACTTGTGTGGCACCCGATGTTGATCATGTCGCTGCATGTACTTGGCATTTGATTTCTCCAGAATTTCATGGACCTACTGGAAAATATGTTGGATGTGCTCAATGAAGCTGTTTGCCTTATCTGTTTCAGACTGGACATGAGTCGAATCTACGTGAGTAGCTGCAAATAACATGGCCACATCAATGGGACATAGTGGCTGGAATCCCAAGCCCACCTGAAAAGCATTGTGGCCAGTCGAGCTATGGAGAGCCCAGTTGTAGCTGTGCTAAACATAGGGGAGGCTCTCGTTTCATGTGCATGGATGCTTTGAGTTGTACATGTGCAGAATATGTACGATCATCCTGTTGACAACCTCTGTCTGGCCATTAGTTTGAGGATGGAAGGCTGTGGACTTAGTGAGTTTGGTGTCGAGCATCAACCAGAGACTAGACCAAAATGTACTGAGGAACCTGCTGTCCTAATCTGAGATGATGGATTGTGGGATCCCAAAATGTACCCACATGATGAGCCCCAGAAATGGGTCATTATATGGGCTCATTTTGCCTCTTATTTCAACTTAATCCACCATTCTCATTAATTTGTTGCATGCTTTTGAATATATTTATGCTAATAGAGTGAATTGGGTTAGTCACTTTGCCATGTAGTCTAATGTGTGTTTTATGCAGATTTTTTGGACAATTTTGGACAAAGACAAGGAATTTATGAGCAAATGGTAGCCAAACTCGAGGAAAACTGGGAAGAGGACTTATAGGGGAGGTGTCTCCTTCATTAATGATGGATTCCATCAGCAATTCAGAGCACAAAGGCTCACATTGTTGATTCCAAGGGGCAGCCGAGCAAGTCAAGTAGGACTGTTATTTATCTTCAGTTCTAGGAAGCTGAGTTCCTTGATTTTAGGAGGACTGTTGGAAGTCCTCATTTTTATAAATAAGAAGGCTTAGAACCTCAGTAGTTTAGCTAGTTATTAGTAGATTTTCGCACTTTTTTGCAGCATTGTGTTCAGCTCATTTTCGAGTTCTTTTTTTAGAACAGTTTATATAATGTAACTGCTATTTTTGATAATGAAGATGAAACAGTTTTTGAGCCAGCACTGATCTCTTTTAGGGGGTTGAAGCTCTTGGATTAGGGCCCAACCCAAGCTGCCTAGCACTTCCTACTGTGTACTTATATGCTTTTGTTACAATTCATGAGTTAATTTCTGTTGCATAGATTCATTTTACTTTGTTAGATTAGGTTGCTTTTGATGGTTAGTATAGTTGTTTTTGTTTCAAGTTGCTTAAGTAAGTTGTTGTAGTGATAGAAAAATATCCAAAAAGGCCAACAACAGGTCTTGATCTTCTTTCTCCCTTCCTGGGACTATGATTTGAGGTCAAGGCACTACTGCTGTCACCAAAAACACAATTTTTGCTCTTCCATGCAACTGCTAGTGTGATACTTTGATTTGGAAAAGTTGATATTGGTTCAGATTCAATTGCTTAGATCATTTCCTATTCTTTTACCATAGTTCTCTTGCATTCTCTTCTGTTCATAAGGTATTGTTCAACATTTTCTGTTTGTAGGTCAGAAATTAGGTCAAGCTAGACAAAATTCTATTTTTAGTTCTTTCTTTGGTTAGTTTTGATAAGTAAATGTGTAGATCTCTTGCAGGACATCCCAGCGCACCATCCCTCCATAAAATAGCCAGCACCAGCTCACTTCTCATAGATTCCCTAGCTCATTCGAAACATTTTGCCAATCTGCCCTAATTTTTGCGTTTTTTCCATAAAGCTGCTTTCTTGATATTTGAACAAATCCGACCATCACATTCATCCCTGATCTTCCTTGACAAGATATAGACACTTATACACCTTCATCTAGCCTTCAATTCCCCTTTCCCATCATTTTTCCACCTTCAAAACTCCAAAAATAGCTTTCGGCCTCCTCATGTAGATCCCCTATAACCTCCTGTAGAATTTCCTGTGAGTGATTTTTCGAAGTCTGATCGCTATGGAAGTCTGTAGACGGGTACTAGGGGCTTCCTAAGACCTCTCCACACTTTCCTCCATCTCTGAAACAACCAATTCTATCTTCCTTTGCCACCAAACCTCTGCACAGTCACAACTAGATAAATCACAAGCATAATAATTTCACATAAAAACACTCAAAAGTACAAAAAGATGATTTCTTCTCATTTCTTTTTAGAAGTAGCTTGAATAAATGCAATTTTCCTTTTCAGTAGTCAATGGCACTCATTTCATTAGTTTCCATCTATTTTCTTGCAAAAGTAGGGTTAGTGGGTAAACTAGGGTTTGATAGGGTTTGCATTTCATTTCAGTTTTCCTTCTCTTTCTGCAAGTAGAATAGCCCCTGTAGAGTTAGTTTCCTTTGATCATAGTTAAAAGCTTCTTTTGAGGACTCATAGAATTTGGCTTAAGTTCCTAGCGAACTTGCGCCAACTGATCAAGTGACAGCCTGCAGTAAGAGCTAGTACTTGTGCATACAACACCATCGCTTCCAAGTTTGTTACGAACTATCGGGTTGATAAAAGTAAAGTAGGAAGCCCTAGGAGTTGGAGCATAATTGCTACAATACTGGTGCTCACCACTTTTTGGCGCCGTTGCCAAGGAAGCGTCAAAGTATTTTGTGATTACTTCTTTTCTTCTATATTCTACTACAACATTCTGCTAAGTATTTTATTTCAACAAAAGTAGAGTAGTTGTTTCATTTCAATTCTGCAATTTCAATTCTACAAAAGTAGATTAGGCATTTCCTGCTTTCATTTCAATTCTACAATTTCATTTCAGCAAGAGTAGATTAGGCATTTCTTGCTTTCATTTCAATTCTGTAATTTCCATTCCAACAAAGTAGATTAGTCATCTCCTGCTTTAATTTCAATTCTGCAATTTCATTTCAGCAAGATTCATTTTAGTTAGTTGCAATTTTTTGTTCAATCCATTTCAGTTTTTCAGGTACAAGAAGAAGAAAACAAAAATCACCCAAAAAGAGATTTCCTTTCATGCCTCGTAGGAATAGAGACAATTCAGAAAAATTCCTACCCAACACCCCCACCACATCACTAAGTCACCCTTCTCTCTTCTTTGGTGGCAGTGATCCAGAAGAACTTATTGGTGAACCTCTAGAGATATACGAAGATCCTATAATAGAAGAAGAGCAAGAAACCATTCCTCCTAAGACCATGGCTGAAAATAGAAATGTTAGAGGAAATGGGGAAAGAATAGAGGTGCCTTTCCTATCCGGGAAACCGATGGGGACACTAAAATGAAAAACATAAGTCCTTCAGCCTTACCTCACTTCCATGGATTGACTACCGAAGATTTTGATACATTCTTGTTTGAATTTGTTGTCCTCAGTCGAACCTATGACTATGCAGAAGATGAGCAGAAGTTGAAACTATTTCTTTCTACCCTCAAGGATGCAGCATTGCGCTGGTTCATGGGGTTACCTGGAAACAACATCACAACTTGGGCTCAGATGCAGCAAGCCTTTAACAACAAATATTGGGACTACTGTAGATCAAAGGATACCAAGGAAGAAATCTTCTGAATGACCATAGGAAGTGATGAATCCTTAGAAGACTATGAAGAGATGTTTCAGCTCAGTTATACAAGGGTCAGGTGCACACTTGACCCCGAATCTCTGGAGTTGGTCCTGCTCAGAGGATTCCCTGAAGACCATCTAGATAGCCTCCATTTGTTGGCTGAGGGAGACATCTACCAACGACCTTATGATGACATAAAGATTGTGTTTAGAAACCATTCTAGGTCAGCCAGAAAGAGAGGTAGGGGAAGTCAACCTTTAGCCAGCACATCCTCATCCAGTTCATCTCTTAGAAGTGAACTTGAGAATCGGCTAGAAGATTTCAAGAGCTAGATGAGGTAGATCTTGCCATGCAAATGGATACCTTACATATCAAAAGGAAACAAGAGGAAGTCGAGAGGGCTTTGGCCATCTTTTGTTCCAAGTGCACTAGAAAGCATCCTAGGAATGAATGTCCATTGAACTCTATAGAAGTGTGTTCATTCTGTGAAGAAGACCATCCTATGAATTAGTGCCCTTCCTTGTTCGGACTTAAAGCTGCATATCAGGGGGCCAAAGGAGCCACTGAACCACTCTATTTCATGAACCAAAGGAGGCCACATAGGCCTAGACCTTACTAGTAGGGAATGCAAGGGACATCCCAGACCTATTGCAACCCCAATCAAGCCACTTCCATGCCTTCTTGGGGTCCCCCTGCTCATCCTTCCTGGTCCACACCCCCTCCTTGGTCGTATCCACGTCAATACCAGGCTCCGTCAGTTGCTCATTCGTTTCACTCTTATGCTAAGCCACAGCCTCAGTGGAATGCACCACATTAGGGGTGGAGGCCCTAGTACAACTCTCCTCCCGCTCTTTTACCTCCACCACCTGTTCAACCACAACCATTACCTCCTGCTCCACCAAGGCAACCTCAAATACCTACTCAACCGAACTTGAACCTCAATAACAGACAGGCCCAGCACGTATATAGTGGAGAAACATCATGCCCAACCTGTGCTGTGGAAATTCGGGAGATTAACCTACGATCTGGGAAGGTTCTCCCAGATAACCAACCTCCCCCTAAGGAGGATGAGGAAGAAAAATAGGAAACTGAACCAAATGCCACTCCACCCTTTCCTGAGAGATTAACTGGAACCACTCAACTGACCCCAGAAGAAACTGAACTTCTGGGAGAATTAAAACAGTTATGTGTAAAGATACCACTTCTCCAAGCCATAAAGGATGTGCCTATATACAACAAGATGATCAAGGAGAAGTGCTTTAGGCATCCAGGAAAGCACAAGAGAGATGCTCCAACTATCACTGTCATAGGACAACTGTCTGACCTGATGTTGGGGCAGGTAATCTGTCCGAAATATCTAGACCTTGGGAGTAATGTCCACATCAATGGCACCATAATCCCACATACCCTAATTGATCTTGGGGCTGCCATTAATGTGATGACCAAGGACACTATGCTCAAGCTCAACTTTTAGGGCTCCCTGAGAAAGACCACAACAGTAATGCAGTTAGCAAACCGCTCCACCGTGACCCCTGAGGGGATTGTGGAGGATGTAATGGTCTCCACTGATTCTTGGGAATACACTGCTGACTTCCTAGTTCTCCAACCAAAGGCAAAGCTCACTGGGTATCCTCTCATCCTGGGAGGACCTTGGTTGGCTACTGCAGATGTCTACATCAGTTATCGAGCTATGAACATGACAATCAAGAATGGGCATATTTCCAAGCAGCTAGTCCTATATCCTGCTGCCCAACCTTTGTCAGAACATGAGCTACCTCTCTGGTTGGAGGAGGAAGAGGAGGATGAAGTCTATTCCGCACCATTGTGTACAGTAGAAGCTACCATGGGGGGCCCACAAACTGAGGATGATCTTATTGAAAACTTGATTCAGAATCCACACCCCAATGTGTTGCAATTAGAAGAGCTGGTGGAAGAAACCCAAGCCAATCCCTTAGTTGATCTCTGTGTGGCTGATGCAGCCTCTCTCCGAGTTAAGAATGTGGAACTCAGCCCATAAAGAACCTTGAATATCAACTCATCCCTATCCACCTCTCAGGAGAAAGAACTATGTAGCTTATTGAAAAACCACTTGGATGCTTTTGCTTGGAGCTATAAGGAGATGAAGGCAGTCCACCTTTCAGTCTGTACCCATCACATTTACATTAAAGAAGATTGTAAACCAGTTAGGCAGCCTCAAAGGAGGATGAATCCAGCCCTTAAGGACATTGTCAAAGAAGAACTGCAAAAGTTGTTGGATGCAGGATTCATTTACCCTATCTGTGACAACGAATGGGTCTCTCCTTTGGTGCTAGTGCCAAAGAACAATGGGAAGTGGAGAATCTGTGTTGATTATCGGGAACTAAACAAGGCCACCAAGAAGGATCATTTCCATTTGCCTTTCATAGATCAAGTGTTAGATGGCCTGGCAGGGAAGAAGTTCTTCTCCTTCCTAGATGGGTTTAGCGGGTATAACCAGATCCAAATTAGCCCAAAAGACCAGGATAAGACCACTTTCACTTGTCCTTGGGGCACTTTTGCATACCGGGTCCTTCCCTTTGGATTGTGCAATGCTCCCGCCACTTTCCAGAGAGCAGTACTGAGTATATTTGCTAAACTAGTTCATGATTCAGTGGAAATCTATATGGATGACTTTACCCCTTATGGTTCTAACTTCTAGGAAGCTTTGACTAACCTGGGAAAAGTTTTAGCCAAGTGCATTGAAATGAACCTGTCCCTCAGTCCTAAAAAATGTGAATTCCTGATGACTGAAGGGACCATGCTAGGTCATACAATTTCTCAGCAAGGATTACAGGTGGATCCCAACAAAATTGCCATCATTCAAAGGGTTCCACCTCCTCAAAAGGTAAGAGATGTTTGGAGTTTCCTAGGCTTAGCAGGGTATTATAGAAGATTCATTAAGGATTTTAGTAAGCTAGCCTCTCCATTGTTTGGTCTTTTGGGGAAAGATGCTGAGTTCATATGGACTGACAATTGTCAAGAGGCTCTGGATACCTTGAAAAGTAAACTAGTGATTGCTCCAATTTTGAGAGGTCCAAACTGGGCCCTACCTTTCCACATTCATATAGATTCCTTGAACAAAGCGATAGGAGCAACCTTAGGGCAAGTTTATGAGAAGCTGCCTTATGCCATATATTTTGTAAGTAAAAACTTGTCCAAGGCAGAATTAAACTACACTGTAACCGAAAAAGAGCTCCTAGCTATAGTCCATTCCCTAAATAAGTTTAGACACTACATCACCGGCTATCAAGTATTTGTACACACTGAACATGATGCAATTAGGTATTTAATTAAAAAACTAGACGTAAATGCTCGTATTATTAGATGTTTACTTCAATTACAGCAATTTGATCTAACCATTGTTAATAAGCCGGGTAAGGAAAATGTTGTTGCTGATTTTCTATCTAGATTAGATTTGCCTACAGGTGAAGAAGGAATGGTGGATGATCAAATGCCAGATTAACACTTATTTGTTATCTCAGTACTCTCTTCGTGGTTTGTTGATATAGCAAATTACCTGGTTTCAGCACAGTTTCCGCCACACCTATCGTCAAAAGAGAAAAGTAAGATCGTGAGGAAAAGTGCCCCATTCACCTGGATTGGGGGAAATCTCTTCAAACTTGGCCCAGATCAGATTTTGAGGCGATGTGTTAGAGAGGAGGAAGTTTTTGAAATTCTCCTAACCAGTCATGATGGGCCCTGTGAGGGACATTTTACAGCAAAGAGGACCGCCTTCAAAATTCTGCGAGCAGGTTACTATTGGCCCACTCTTCATCAAGATGTCAGGAGATATATGAGCCAGTGTGACTGATGTCAAAGAATGGGGAAACCTACTCCAAAGGATGAGATGCCCATGCAACCTCAAATGACTTTTGAGCCATTTGAGAAGTGGGGCATGGACTTTGTGGGTCCTATCAAGCCTCCTTCAAAACAGAAATCTTACATCATTGTGTGCATTGATTATCTAACAAAATGGGCAGAAACAAAGGCGATCAAGGCAGCAACAGAAGAAAAAGTAGTTGAGTTTTTGAGAGAAAATATCTTTTACAAGTCTAGCTATCCAAGAGAATTAGTCACAGATCAAGGGATTCAGTTTACATCCAATCTGATTGAAGGCCTGCTCACACACCAAAAAATTAAGCACAGAACTTCCACCCCTTATCATCTGCAAGCGAATGGACAGGTGGAAGTCACTAACAGAGCTTTGGAAGGAATTTTGACCAAGGTAGTGAGCAGCAGCAAAAAGGATTAGGTAGATCAATTGGTTGAGGCCACCTGGGCCTATAACACCACTTGGAAAACCACCACAGGGTTCACACCCTATGAGCTGGTCTATGGAAAGAAGGCTTTGCTGTCAATAGAATTTGAATATAACACCTTAAGGATGGTAGCTCAGCTAGACCTAGATCTCGGCCGTGCACAAAAGGAAAGGTTACTTTAGCTAAATGGATTGAATGAACTGAGATCGTAGACCCTTCTCCACTCAGAGGTAGTCCAACTTCAAAGGAAAATATGGCATGACAGACACCTCAAAGAAAAATAATTTCGGGAAAGATATTGGGTGTTGCTGTATGATTCAAGATATAAAGATTTCAAGGGCAAACTGAGGACAAGATGGCTCGGACCGTACACAGTAGAAAAATGCAATGACAATGGTTCAGTTCTGATCCGAACCATTAATGAAGAAGCCATCCCCATGTTCATCCATGGGAATTGGTTGATGATCTATAGGAAGCCCATCTCCAAGCAAGAATTCATTGAAAATATGAGTAAAACAGTGTTGGTAGTGGAGCAGGTTTCCGCCTCCACTCCACCCACACCCTAAACACACAAAAAAAAAGAAAAAAAAAGACAAAAAGAAAAAAAACAGAAAAAGAAAATAAAAGATCCCTGGGTGAAAACCTCCTGGAGGCACCCAGGGAAGGCAGTGAGGGTGAAAACCTCGTGGAGGCACTCCAATTGTCTCAAAAAAAAGAGAGAAAAAAATCAACAAAGAAGAAGAAAAAAACAGGAAAAAAAATAGAAAAACTAACTTCTTTTGAATGCATTGCAGATTGCAGGAGGGTCACAGGAAAAAAGGACATGGCCAGGCTGAATACACCCCTAATAGATCATGTCTCTATCACCATTGTCTTTTCCCAGGCCCTGGTTTCACTTGTTCTGGAAATTTTGCATCCTATAGGAAGCTTTGTGCATTCTACAGGAGGCTCCTGTAGAAACCACAGAGAGCTAGAGATCAAGTTCAGAAAAGAATCAGAGGGCTAGAAATTTGTCCAGAAGACCTATGGACCTCCCTACCACCATTCATCCTCTTAACTCTCCATTCCATCCCTGCAATACTACATTTCCACTCGCTTCTTTCCTCCCTGCACAGAAAACACAAAATTTTTGTTTCTTTTGTTTAAAAAAAAATGATGAAGAATAAACAACAACATTTCTAAACTTGTTTCTTACCTGGTGCATACCAACTGCTTTTTCCTTTCCCTCTAGAACCTTCCTCAGATATCTTTTCTGTCCATGCTCAAACCTCAGCCAGAAATTTTAGAGGGAGAAGCAGTTACAGGAAATCCTATAGGATTCCTGTAACAGCTGATCCCTTTAAAGAAACAAGCTCCAGAGGCAGGGTCAATGTAGCCACGGGTGTATACAGCGCACAAGGAGTCGTTCCTGATTAAGAAGATCACCAGCAAGAGATAGCCTTGTCACCAGTTTAGAAGCCATGAGCGGCCAACAACAACAGCAATCTAAGAACAAAGTGCCAAAGTTTGAACATGAAAAGCACGGTAGCGACTAACAAGTAAGTGGCTAAACCCATTCCTCTGTTGCATGAATATGATTTAGAAACTAAATGAACCATTGAGATGGTCGTGATTAAACAAAATCGGTGGCCAGCTAACTGGCCGCCCTCGTCCAGTTCAAACAAGCCTCGTCCAATTGAAACAGCGTTCAGTGGATGAAATCGGCACGTGTGTTTAGTCAACTCAGGAAGAAAAACCCAAAACAGGTAGTGGTGGCGGTGGATAACAGGAATGATGGAAGTGATTGTGGGTAGGCGGCATGAAGTCTCATAGTGGCACTGAAGTAGGGACCAACGGTCTAGATGGGGATAACGTACCCTCCCTGCCACCTCACCTCGTCACCGTAGAACATGCCATAAGCTTAAGTACGCTGCAGTCAAAGCCTCCACCACCTTTGCTTTCATTTGCATCGACGAGTTCTCAACTGCAACAACTTACCTACCACCTTCAGAACCTCGAATCAGTCGCTCTCTACTAGTTTTGAAACCCTTCCACTTATCGGGCTCTACAGGAGCATTATCGCACTCTACAGGAGCGGAAACACAGTCTACAGGAGCCTTTCTACAAGAAGGCCAGTGAATAGCTCTGTAGAGTAAAAATTTAGGATTTTGTGCCAAATTCGAGCTCGAAAGAAGGTAGGCTCGGGAAAACCCACTCTGCATGTTATATATCTACAAAAGGTGGTGGAATTTGAAGTGAAGTATTGAGTTGAAAAGAAAATGTGAGAACATAAGTCTGCCTGTATTTTTCTAAAATATATACAGTCTCTCCATTTTACACTCTGCACTAAAAGTCTGTCTCTTTCTTCCCCGTATTCTCCTGTATGAAGAAGTGATGCAACCATAGGAAATTAAGCCTGTAAAACAGTGAATTTTCATTGGGTGTTGTTCTTATTGTGTGAAAAAAAAACACTGTCTTGCTCTCTATGTTTTTTAAAAAAGAAAAAGATATTGATTTCCTCCAATAGCCCGAAAAAGTAAACTAAGGTTGAGAACAGAGTTTGAAGGGTAGGAAAATTACAATTTGCTTTTGTTAAAAAGAAGAAACATGAAAAACTCTCTCTGGTTCCAGATAAAAAAAAACCTCAGTTGTTCCTCTGTTTTCAGGCTTGAAAATTTGCTGCCTTCCTCCTCACCTGAGAATTTCCGTCAATCACTAAACATCATGATAGGAGGTTTTATGAGAAAGGAGCCTCTAAATTCCACCAAATTGCATGAACACTCAGAAGTGGTAGCCCTCTTTACCAGGGCAAATTGGATGCCTTTCTTTGAGAAATTTCATGGTTATGATGAGGAAATTACAGAGGAATTTTCAATATCTTTAAGACCCCATTCAAAAACCCATGCTACAGTCAGTTTCAGGGGTCTAACCATAGAACTTACAGTAGAATTCATCAGCAGAATTATAGGTCTTCCACTTGGGCTCCCCTGGAGCAAAGAAGAAAAACCACTAGGACAGGTTGCTAAAAAGACCTTTTTCCAGCCTGATGAACATCCTGTGGAGGATAAGAATGGGATCAGAAGGACAAGTATACCTTATCCATGGGGTGAGGTCAGCTACCAGATTATGAAATATATCTCCTATGAAGGAAGATACAGTATAGCATATGGTTATCATTTCAGATTATTACATGAACTAAGATATGGAATGGACCTACCTGCATCTAGAAAACTCGGTCTTCCATATTTTCTCCTCCAATCCTTTATAGAGTGTGGCACCAAATTGAATGTAGGGGTTCCAGACCAACTGGCTCACCATGGGCTCATTAAATTGCTGGTAGAGGATGCCCTCCACACATACACAATCCCTATAGCCTGGGAAATTTTCAGGAACATTACTAGACAAGATGACATAAAAACTCTTATTACATGAACTAAGATATGGAATGGACCTACTTGCATCTAGAAAACTCAGTCTTCCATATTTTCTCCTCCAATCCTTGATAGAGTGTGGCACCAAATTGAATGCAGGGGTTCCAGACCAATTGGCTCACCATGGGCTTATTAAATTGCTGGTAGAGGATGCCCTCCACACATACACAATCCCTATAGCCTGGGAATCTTTCAGGAACATGACTAGAGGAGATGACATAAAAACTCTCACTGATGACCTTAGTCCATTTGGCAGTGAAGAGGAGGAGCAGAAAAGAGGAATTTGAGAAGGAAATCCATGAGGAAGCACAGAATATTCAATTAGAAGAAGAAAAAGAATAAAAACAGAGAGGAGAGGAGAAACCTGACACAACCACAGTTGGACCCAAAGCAGAAAAAGGGAAGGCCACAACAGAGAAAGGGAAAAGGACAAGAACTGAAAAGAAGAAGCCTAAGACAGCTCAGAAAAAGGCTACCATAGGAAAGGTAGAGACTCAACAAGTAGATGGGAAAACAACATCAGAGACAGCAGAAACAATATCAGAGACAACAGACATAGGCAAAACAACAGAAGAAGAAGAAGGAAAATAGCAAGAAGAAGTGTCTCCTGAGACACTCGCAAGGGAAGCAGCAACTATTCTTGCTGCACTTAGTACTCTAGCTAAGCAAAAAGGGAAAAGAAAAAGATAGTCATCTATGTATTTCAAAGCTCGAAAGAGCACTAGAATCAAGATGGGCAAGCCTCAGCCACCTTTGAAAGAACCCATCATCATTGAGGATGCACCTATTGTAACAAAGGAGGAATCTCCCTCCAAAATCTCCATCACTTATGAGAGAGGAAGCCCTACGACCTCTACCTAGAAGGAAAGGATCAAATTAATGGACTCTAAAGCAATCCTACAAGAGTCACAAACATCTCTACAGGAGACATTGGCAAAGCTCAAAGAAACTAGAAAAGAAGGAAGAAGAACACTCCCAAGAAGAAGATAAGGCAAAAGAAATACTAGAGCCTTGACCTCAGCCTAACTTGAGCTCCTGCTACAACCTTCTGGAACGTGGGAAGATCATCCCACAAAAGTTTGCAGTGCCTCTTTCCTTTGAGCTGGAAAAGGAAAGAGTTAGGACCCACACATGGATGCAGATTGCAAAATCCAAAGGGGTCGAAGACATAGGGCACATGGAAAACAAGTTGAGAGAGATGAGCAAAGAATTGAGCATGGTGGGGCATACAAAGAGCATCAGTAGAGCTCAATTGCAGGAAGAAATGAATTGTTGAAAAAATAGCTACAAGAAAGGGAACCTCAAGGAGGAAATGAGTTTTCAATCTTGAAAGGACAACAACAGAAAGAGGGACCCCAGGCAAATAGTGAGGCAACAGAGAGACAACAACAAGAAGAGGAACCCCAGACAGATAGTGAGGCTTTGATGAAACAGCAATAGGAAAAAGAATCCCAGGTAGAAAATGAAGTTTTGATTTTGAAAAGGCAGTTACAGGAAAAAGAAGCCCAATTAGCCTGCATGGCCAGCTGGGCAATGGAAGCATTACAGTGCAGGCATCCAACCAAATCATATGCACTGTACCTCAAAGATTAGTGGCTCCAATTTCAGATTAAAACATTGGCCTAGAGGGGCACAATAACATTTCAAGATTATGGCCAATTTATGCATTTATGTGATCACAGTTCAATTGAGGATAAAGCAAAGCGAGCAGAATTTTACCTACACAACATGACACTTACTGACATGAATTTATGGGATCCAAATGCTGCATTGTGAGACTTGCAGCTCATGGCTATGACAGCTTGGATGAGCCATGAAGAAAAGAGAGCAGTGGAAATTTAGAAAATGATGGCAAAAGAGCTGAGTGAGCCCCTGATGATTAGAGCAGAACCAGCAAAATCCTTGGTTGTCATCTATGCCCACCAACACCTTGCAGCTAATCCTCAAGTTCTCCCTGACTATGTTGACAAGCAAGCACAGGCTATTGCTCATTTCGAGGATATGGAGAGATTGTTTGGCGATGACTGTATTCATGCCTACATGAGAAGGTGGAATACATTGCCACACAGCCTAAGGATCAGGGAGTATCACTCCCCAAATAGGATGTGTGAAGCCATGAGAAGATTGCCCCTATGTAAGCACTCAATGCAAAATTTGAAAGCCAACTGGATTGGTCTTAAATTCAGTCCTCCATTGCTGCTAGGAGTCTTGGAAGGAGTTGAGGAGGAGGAAGAATAGAAACAATGGATAGAAGTGGATAGGAAAGTAGGTTTCCATGATAGAGGGGAAGATATCACATCAAAGTCCTGGGATGTCAGGGAATCTATTAGACCCATTAAAGATGAAGAGCTAGATTAGTTGCTCAGAGGATGAGCAACCCATTTAGCAGGGGGGTGATGATGAGCCCTAGAAATGGGTAATTATATAGGCTCATTCTGCCTCTTATTTCGACTTAATCCACCATTCTCATTAGTTTGTTGCATGTTTTTTAATATATTTATGCTAATAGAGTGAATTGGGTTAATCACTTTGCCATGTAGTCTAATGTGTGTTTTATGCAGATTTTTTTGACAATTTTGGACAAAAGACAAGGAATTTATGAGAAAATGGCAGCCAAACTCGAGGAAAACAGGGAAGAGGACTTGTAGGGGGGGTGTCTCCTTCATTAATGACTCCTTTCCTCGAATCCTCCATCAGCAACTCGGAGCACAAAGGCCCACATTGATGATTCCATGGGGCAGCCGAACGAGTCAAGTAGGACTACTATTTATCTTCAGTTCTAGGAAGCCGAGTTCCTTGATTTTAGGAGGACTGTTGGAAGTCCCCATTTTTATAAATAAGAAGGCTTAGAGCCTCAATATTTTAGCTAGTTATTAGTAGATTTTCGCTCTTTTGTGCAGCATTGTGTTCAGCTCATTTTCGAGTTCTTTTTTGAGAACAGTTTATGTAATGTAACTGTTATTTTTGATAATGAAGATGAAACAGTTTTTGAGCCAGCACTGATCTCTTTTAGAGGGCTGAAGCTCTTGAGTTAGGGCCCAAACAAGCTGCCCAACACTTCCTACTATGTACTTATATGCTTTTGTTTCAATTCATGAGTTAATTTCTGTTACATAGATACATTTTACTTTGTTAGATTATGTTGCTTTTGATGGTTAGTATAGTTGCTTTTGTTTCAAGTTGCCTAAGTAAGTTGCTACAGTGATAGAAAAAGATCCAAAAAGGCCAACAATAGGTCTTGATCTCCTTTCTCCCTTCCTGGGACTATGATTTGAGGTCAAGGCACTACTGCTGCCACCAAAAACACAATTTTTTCTCTTCCATGCAACTGCTAGTGTGATACTTTGATTTGGAAAAGTTGATATTGGTTCAGATTCAATTGCTTAGATCGTTTCCTATTCTTTTACCATAGTTCTCTTGCATGCTTTTCTGTTCATAAGGTATTGTTCATCATTTTCTGTTTGTAGGTTAAAAATTAGGTCAAGCTAGACAAAATTCTGTTTTTAGTTCTTTCTTTGGTCAGTTTTGAGAAGTAAATGTGCAAATCTCTTGTAGGAAATCCCAACTCACCATCCCTCTATAAAAAATTTAGCACCAAATCACTTCTCATAGATTCCCCAGCTCATTCGAAACATTTCGCCAATCTGCCCTAATTTCTGCGTTTTTTACATAAAGCTGCTTTCTTGACATTTGAACAAATCTGACCATCACATTCATCTCTGATCTTCCTTGACAAGCTCTAAACACTTCTACACCTTCATCTAGCCTTTAGTTCCTCTTTCCCATCATTTTTCCACCTTCAAAACTCCAAAAATAGGTTTCGGCCTCATCCTGTAGATCCTCCTGTAGATTCTCCTGTAGATCCCCTACAACCTCCTGTAGAATTTCCTATGAGTGATTTTTCGAAGTCTGATCACTATGGAGGTCTCCAGAAGAGTACTAGGGGCTTCCTAGGACCTCTCCACACCTTCCTCCATTTCTACAACAACCAACTCCATCTTCCTTTTCCACCAAACCTATGGACAGTCACAACCAGATAAATCACAAGCATAATAATTTCACATAAAAACACTTAAAAGTACAAAAAGATGATTTCTTCTCATTTTTTTCAGAAGTAGCCTGAATAAATGCAATTTTCCTTTTCAGTAGTCAATAGCACTCATTTCATTAGTTTCCATCTCTTTTCTTGCAAAAGTAGGGTTAGTGGGTAAACTAGGGTTTGCTAGGGTTTGCGTTTCATTTTAGTTTTCGTTCTCTTTCTGCAAGTAGAATACCCCCTGTAGAGTTAGTTTCCTTTCATCACAGTTAAAAGCTTCTTTTGAGAACTCATAAAAGTTGGCTTAAGCTCCCAGCGAACTTGCGTCAGTTGATCAAGTGACAACCTACAATAAGAGCTAGTACTTGTGCATATAACACCGTCGCTTCCAAGTTTGTTACGAACTACCGGGTTGATAAAAGTAAAGTAGGAAGCTCCAGGAGTTGCAGCATTATTGCTGCAATACTAGTGCTCACCACTTTTCGGCGCTGTTGCCGGGGAAGCATCAGAGTATTTTGCAGTTACTGCTTTTCTTCTATTTTCTACTGCAACATTATGCTAAGTAGTTTATTTCAACAAAAGTAGAGTAGTTGTTTCATTTCAATTCTGCAATTTCAATTCTACAAAAGTAGATTAGACATTTCCTGCTTTCATTTTAATTCTGCAATTTCATTTTAGCAAGTGTAGATTAGGCATTTCCTGCTTTCATTTCAGCAAGCGTAGATTAGGCATTTCCTTCTTTCATTTCAATTCTACAATTTCCATTCCAGCAAAGTACATTATTCATCTCCTGCTTTCATTTCAATTCTGCAATTTCATTTTAGCAAGATTCATTTTAGTTAGTTGCAATTTGTTGTTCAATCCATTTCAGTTTTGCAGGTACAAGCAAAAAAACACAAAAATCACCCAAAAAGAGATTTACTTTCATACCTTGTAGGAACAGAGACAATTCAAGAAAATTCCTACCCAACACCCCCACCACATCACTAAGTCACCCTTCACTCTTCTTTGGTGGCAGTGATCCAGAAGAACCTATAGGTGAACCTCCAGATATTTACAAAGATCCTATAATAGAATAAGAGCAAGAAACCATTCCTCTTGAGACCATGGTTGAAAAGAAAAACATTAGTGGAAATGGGGAAAGAATAGAAGGTGCCTTTCCTATCCAGGAGATCAATGGGAACACTAAAATAAAAACATAAGTCCTTCAGCCTTACTTCACTTCCATGGATTGACTACCGAAGATCCTGATACCTTGTTTTAATTTGTTGTCCTTTGTCGAACCTATGACTATGCAGAAGATGAGCAGAAGTTGAAACTGTTTCCTTCTACCCTCAAGGATGCAACATTGCGCTGGTTCATGGGGTTACCTGGAAACAACATCACAACTTGGGCTCAGATGCAGCAAGCCTTTAACAACAAATACCAGGACTATTATAGATCAAAGGATACCAAGGAAGAAATCTTCTTAATGACCATGGGAAGTGATGAATTCTTAGAAAACTATGAAGAGAGGTTTCAACTCAGTTATAAAAGGGCTAGGTGCACACTTGACCACGAATATCTGAAGTTGGTCCTACTCAGAGGAGTCCCTGAAGACCTTCTAAATACCCTCCATTTGTTGGCTGGGTGAGACATCTACCAACTACCTTATGATGACATAAAGACTGTGTTTAGAAACCATTCTAGGTTAGCCAAAAAGAGAGGCAGGGGAAGTCAACCTTTAACCGGTACATCCTCATCCAGTTCATCCCTTACAAGAAAACTTGAGAATCGGCTGGAAGATTTCAAGAGCAAGATGAGGCAGACTCCTACCATGCAAATGGATACCTTGCATATCAAAAGGAAACAAGAGGAAGCCAAGAGGGCTTTGGCCATATTTTGTCCCAGGTGCACTAGAAAGCATCCTAGGAACGAATGTCCATTGAACTCTATAGAAGTGTGTTTAGTCTGTGAAGAAGACCATCCTACGAATCAGTGTCATTCCTTGCCCGGACTTAAAGCTACATATCAGGGGCCGAAGGAACCACTGAACCACTTTATTTCATTAACCAAAGGAGGCCACATGGGCCCAAACCTTACTAGTAGGGAATGCAAGGGACATCCTAGACCTATTACAACCCCAATCAAGCCACTTCCATGCCTTCTTGGGGTCCCCCTGCTCATCCTTCCTAGTCCACACCCCCTCCTTGGTCGTATCCACCTCAATACCAAGCTCCGCCAGTTGCTCATTCGTTTCACTCTTATGCTAAGCCACAGCCTCAGTGGAATGCACAACGTCAGGGGTGGAGGCCCCAGTACAACTCTCCTCCAGTTCTTTTGCCTCCACCACCTGTTCAACCACAACCATTACCTTCTACTCCACCAAGGCATCCTCAAATACTTGCTCAACTCAACCCGAACCCCAATAACAGAAAGGCCCAACAGGTATATAGTGGAGAAACATCATGCCCAACCTATGCTATGGAAATTCAGGAGATTAACCTATGATCTGAGAAGGTTCTCCCAGATAACCAACCTCCCCCTAAGGAGGATGAGGAAGAAAAACAGGAAAGTGAACCAAAATCCATTCCACCCTTTCCTGAGAGATTAATTGGAACCACTCAACCGACCCCAGAAGAAACTAAACTTCTGGGATAATTAAAATAGTTATGTGTAAAGATACCACTTCTCCAAGCCATAAAGGATGTGCCTATATATAACAAGATGATCAAGGATAAGTGCTTCAAGCACCCAGGCAGGTGCAAGAGAGATGCTCCAACTATCAATTTCATAGAACAATTGTCCGACCTGATGTTGGGGCAGGTAATGTGTCCGAAATATCTAGACCCTGGGAGTCTTGTAGTCGATGTCCACATCAATGGCACCGTAATCCCCCTTACCCTAATTGATCTTGGGGCTTCCATTAATGTGATGACCAAGGACACTATGCTCAAGCTCAACCTTCAAGGCTCCTTGAGAAAGACCACAATAGTACTATAGTTAGTAGACCACTCCACCGTGACCCCTGAGGGGATTGTGGAAGATGCAATGGTCTCCATCGATTCTTGGGAGTACCCTGCTGACTTCCTGGTTCTCCAACCAAAGGCAAAGCTCACTGGGTATCCTCTCATTCTGGGAATACCTTGGTTGGATACTGTAGATCCCTACATCAGTTGTCGAACTGGGAACATGACAGTCAAGAATGGGCATATGTCCAAGCAGCTAGTCCTATATCTTGCTACCCAACCTTTGTTAGAACATGATTTACCTCTCTAGTTGGAGGAGGAAGAGGAGGATGAAGTCTATTCCATACCATTGTGTACAGTAGAAGCTACCATGGGGGGCCCACAACCGAGGATGATCTTATTGAAAACTTGATTCAGAATCCACCCCCATTGTGTTGCCATTAGAAGAGCTGGTGGAAGAAACCCAGGCCAATCCCTTAGTTGATCTCTGTGTGGCTGATCCAACCTCTTTCTGAGTTAAGAATGTGGAATTCAACCCAGAAAGAACCTTGAAGATCAACTCATCCCTATCCACATCTCAGGAGAAATAACTGTGTAGCTTATTGAAAAACCACTTGGATGCTTTTGCTTGGAGCGATAAGGAGATGAAGGGATTCTACCCTGCAGTCTATACCCATCACATTTACATTAAAGAATATTGTAAACCAGTTAGGCAGCCTCAAAGGAGGATGAATCCAGCCCTTAAGGACATTTTCAAAGAAGAAATGCAAAAGTTGTTGTATGCAGGATTAATCTACCCTATCTCTGACAGTGAATGGGTCTCTCCTTTGGTGCTAGTGCCAAAAAAAAAGGGGAAGTGGAGAATCTGTGTCGATTATCGGGAACTAAACAAGGCCACCAAGAAGGACCATTTCCCTTTGCCTTTCATAGATCAAGTGTTAGATGGCCTGGCAGGGAAGAAGTTCTTCTCCTTCCTAAATGGGTTTAGCGGGTACAACCAAATCCAAATCAGCCAGGAAGACCAAGATAAGACCACTTTCACTTGTCCTTGGGGTACTTTTGCATATTGGGTCCTTCCCTTCGGATTGTGCAATGCTCCCGCCACTTTCCAAAGAGCAGTACTGAGTATATTTGCTGAACTGGTTCATGATTCAGTGGAAATCTATATGGATGACTTTACCCCTTATGGTTCTAACTTCCAGGAAGCTTTGACTAACTTGGGAAAAGTTTTAGCCAAGTGCATTGAAATGAACCTGTCCGTTAGTCCTGAAAAATGTGAATTCCTGATGACTGAAGGGACCGTGCTAGGTCATACAATTTCTTAGCAAGGGTTACAGGTGGATCCCAACAAAATTGCTATCATCCAAAGGGTTCCACCTCCTCAAAGGTAACAGATGTTCAGAGTTTCCTAGCCTTAGTAGGGTATTATAGAAGATTCGTTAAGGATTTTAGAAAGCTAGCCTCTCCATTGTTTGGTCTTTTGGGGAAAGATGCTGAGTTCATATGGACTAACAACTGTCAAGAGGCTCTGAATACCTTGAAAAGTAAATTGGTGACTGCTCCAATTTTGAGAGGTCCAAACTGGGCCCTACCTTTCCAAATTCATACAGATGTCTCGATCAAAGCGATAGGAGCAGCCTTAGGGCAAGTTGATGAGAAGCTGCCTGATGCCATATATTTTGTAAGTAAAAACTTTTCCAAGGCGGAAAAAATTACACTGTAACTGAAAAAGAGCTTTAGCTATAGTACATTCCCTAAATAAGTTCAGACACTACATCACCGACTATCAAGCATTTGTACACACTAATCATGCTGCAATTAGGTATTTAATGAACAAACCAGACGTAAATGTTTGTATTATTAGATGGTTACTTCTATTACAACAATTTGATCTAACCATTGTTGATAAGCTGGGTGAGGAAAATGTTGTTGCTGATTTTTTTTCTAGATTAGATTTGCCTACAGGTGAAGAAGGAATGGTGGATGATCAAATGCCAGATGAACACCTATTTTCTATCTCAGTACTCTCTCCATGGTTTGTTGATATAGCAAATTACTTGGTTTCAACACAGTTTCCACCACACCTATCCTCAAAAGAGAAAAGCAAGATCGTGAGGAAAAGTGCCCCATTCACCTAGATTGGGGGCAATCTCTTCAAACTTGGCCCAGATCAGATTTTGAGGTGATGTGTCAGGGAGGAAGAAGTTTTTGACATTCCCTTCACTTGTCATGATGGGACCTGTGGGGGCCATTTTGCAGCAAAGAAGACCGCCTTCAAAATTCTGCATGCAGGTTACTATTGGCCCACTCTTCATCAAGATGTCAGGAGATATATCAGCCAGTGTGACTGATGTCAAAGAATGGGGAAACCTACTCCAAAGGATGAGATGCCTATGCAACCTCAAGTGACTTTCGAGCCACTTGAGAAGTGGGGCATGGACTTTGTTGGTCCTATCAACCCTTCTTCAAAACAGAAATCTTACATCATTGTATGCACTAATTATCTGACAAAATGGGTAGAAACAAAGGCGATCAAGGCAACAACAGAACAAAAAGTAGTTGAGTTTTTGAGAGAAAATATCTTCTACAAGTTTGGCTATCCAAGAGAATTAGTCATAGATCAAGGGATTCAGTTTACATCCAATCTAATTGAAGACCTGCTCACAAACCACAAAATTAAGCACAAAACTTCCACCCCTTATCATCCGCAAGCGAATGGACAGGTGGAAGTCACTAACAGAGCTTTGGAAGGAATTTTGACCAATGTAGTGTGCAGCAGCAAAAAGGATTAGGCAGATCGATTGCTTGAGGCCACTTGGGCCTATAACACCACTTGGAAAACCACCATAGGATTCACACCCTATGAGCTGGTCTATGGGAAGAAGGCTTTGATGTTAATAGAATTTGAATATAAAACCTTAAGGATGGCAGCTCAGTTTGACCTAGATCTTAGCCGTGCACAAAAGGAAAGGTTACTTCAGATAAATGGATTGGATGAACAGAGATTGCAGGCCCTTCTCCACTCAGATTTAGTCAAACTTCAAAGCAAAATATGGCATGACAAACACCTCAAAGAAAAACAATTCCAGGAAGGAGATTGGGCGCTGATGTATGATTCAAGATATAAATATTTCAAGGGAAAACTGAGGACAATATGGTTGGGACCTTACACAATAGAAAAATGCAATGACAATGGTTCAGTTCTGATCCGGACCATTGATGAAGAAGCCATCCCCATGCTTGTCAATGAGCATCGGTTGAAGATCTACCTAAAGCCCCTCTCCAAGCTGGAATTCATTGAAAATCTGAGTAAAACGGTGTTGGTAGTGGAGCAGGTCTCTACCTCGACTCCACCCACACCCTAGACACAAAAAAAAGAAAAAAAGAAAAAAAATAGAAAGAAAAAAACATAAAAAGAAAATAAAAGATCCCTGGGTGAAAACCTCCTGGAGGCGCCCAGGGCAGGCAGTGAGGGCGAAAACCTCCTGGAGGTGCTCCAACTATCTCAAAAAAGAAGAAGAAAAAAACAGGAAAAAAACAGAAAAACTAATTTCTTTTGAATGCATTGTAGATTGCAGGAGGGTCACAGGAAAAAAGGACATGGCCAGGCTGAATACACCCTTGAGAGATCATTTCTCCATCACCATTTTCTTTTCCCAGGCCCTGGTCTCACTTGTTTTGGAAATTTTGCATCCTACAGGAAGCTCTGTGCATTCTACAGGAGGCTCCTGTAGAAACCACAGAGAGCTCGAAATCAAGTTCAGAAAAGAATAAGAGGGCTAAAAATTTGTCCAGAAGACCTGTGGATCTCTCTGCCACCATTCATCCTCCTAACTCTCCATTCCATCCCTGCAATACTACATTTCCACTTGCTTCTTTCCTCCCTACACAGAAAACATAGAAATTCTGTTTCTTTTGTTTAAAAAAAAATGATGAAGAATAAACAACAACATTTATAAACTTGTTTCTTACCTAGTGCATACCAGCTGCTTTTTCCTTTTCCTTCAGAACCTTCCTTGGATATCTTTTCAGTCCCTGCTCAAACCTCAGCCAAAAATTTTAGAGGGAGAAGCAATTACAGGAAATCCTGCAGGATTCCTGTAACAGCTGATCCCTTTAAAAGAACAAGCTCCAGAGGCAGGGTCAGTGCAGCCATAGGTGTATACAGTG
>APFE031009773.1:622-22097 GCA_000404065.3 Pinus taeda | reverse complement strand
CTTCAAAAGGACCTGTAGAATCACAACAACATACTACTATGCAAGAAACAAGGATCTAAATTCATAAATAATGCAAGATCAGATGTACATTAACCATATACAAGCATATATAAACAAGTACACCAGAATATGGAAGGAAACAAGAATAACTTTATTCAAATAAAAAGTAGCAAGAAGATTACAACCATGAGTAGATGTAGTCCAGCATCATCCTCCAGCTAAGAAGCCCTTCTTCACCTCAAGCAAAGCAAAATCACCCAACACTGTGAATGTACCCCAAAATACCAACAACACTTCTCTATAAGTTACAAAATTCCAGCCTCCGGATGTTTGTGAAGAGGGATCCATATATAGAGGATTACAAAGAGGTGAGTCATCTTTTTGGATCTTGATTAGTGTCTTCTCTCTGATAGTTCCTGTTTCCACTTGGAGAATGAAGATCTCTTACTCATCCATGGTCAAAAATGGAGTGGCAAGTGTCAGAAGGAAAGCTTATGGAAGATTCCATGATCTTCCACCTCGCATTTTGGTACCCGCCATTTGTCCATTCCCGACCATCACACCCTACAGAGGAGCAAAACAATATGCATCACGCCCTATACATTGGGAATGTGACATGTATCACACCCTCTGCATGGAGCTTTCCATATGGTCCAATTTTGACCATTTCTGAGTAGTTTTCAGTGGAGAACTTCTGGGAGATGACGTAATCAGTTGACCTTGTTCCTTTAGGCAGTGAAGCAACCCTTTTAGGGACTTAAGAGCCCTCAGTTTATGGACATTTGTGATTGGGGTTGAAGTGCCCAAAAATGTCTATAACACATGCGTAGTTAACTATTGAGATAGAGTTATAAAAATTCTTTTTTGTGGAGGACCCCTGCAGACAGTTGAGGTTCATTCATTTTCTTAGTATTCAATTCATTTCATTTGATTATTTTTCCAGAATTGCATTATCATATTTTTATTTGTTTTGTGTCGATTTCAATTCATTTCATGCTTTTTAAAATAGGATTGTATATAAATCTCCTTCCTTTCATAAATAGGTATATTTGTTTAGATCACATTCTTTCCCCTTTTGTTTCAATATTTCAATTAAGGTTGATAATTTCAGTGTGTAGATCTTAATCTAGATTGTTTTATGAATTTTATCTTTGAATAGAAGTAATTATTTTTAGAGTAGAGGTAATTATCTTTCTAGAACATTAATTTAGATAGATTTGTTTTTATCATTTACATAGTAACTAACAATAGTCAATTAAAGAAGATCATGATATCTTACCTTACTTTCCTTTTCAAGAATTGAATGTATTATAAATCTGTAGTTTTGATTAGGAACATAGGAATAAAGAAAATCCTTAAAAATAAACCATCCACAACCATTATCTTACTAAACTGAAAAGGCATCTAGCATATATAGTGCACTTGCACTTCACAAGTTTACCAACTCCGGGTGATAATTTATGTAATCCATTTAGGACAACTAAATTGACTAAAAAGGACCAGCCATGGTTGTGAAGCCATGGACTGTTGTCGAACACTCATTGTTTGACCAAGATGGGGGTTGGTGTTCCCCATTTGAACCTGTGTCATTCCACTAGTGGGTGATTGTGGTTGTGTCGAAGGTACAAGAGATTGTTGTATTGCAACCTACGAAACTTGAGGTTGGCATACAATTGGTGACGCTTGTACTTGTGATACAACTACAATAGCCAGCATAGCAGGAATGTTTGCCATAGGTGAACTTTGTTGTATCGAGCATACAACTCTTGGTTGTTGAGATAGGACTGGTACCCAACCGCTAGTTGTGATTCCAGCATAACCCAAATTTTGTTGCGAACTCACGCATGGTTTCCCTTCTAGGGAAGACAATGAAAGGGTATATGGCCCTCCATACAACGGTAATCCAGTGCTCAAAGAAATAATTTGCCTTTGGGGACCAGTTTGCCCAAATTCTCCTTGTGACGGATCAATTTGTCGAGACTCAACGTAAGAGATTCCAGATATAATTCCGGACAACCAAACAGGAACATTGCATACTGTCGTAATAGTCCCAAGATGGACTCTATCCAGCGATTGAAAACTGGTTGGGACAGATGGCACGCCGACGAACATTGTCAGAATAGCAAAAGGAACTTTCGTTGTTGCTGTGTCAAGTGACAGATTCCTTGATGTTGACAGTTGTTCAGACATATTAATTCCATCCAAAAGATTCCTCAGCGATTCTTCAGGAACTTCCGAGGGCGGGTGAATATTCTCTGATGAAGAAAGATATAGGGTGATCCCAGCTCCAAGTTGCGTTGGAGTGCTAGATGGAGGATCTTCCACAATCTCTTCTATGGAAATCAATCCAGGAGGAAGAGGCAGACTGTCAGGTCTGTAAAATATTTCTCGTGCCGAAGAAGATGTAACTGGTTAAGGAATAGATGTGTTAACCATCACACTAGGATCAGTTGTAATGTCATGTTACTGTTGCGGAATTTCTTCTGTAGAGGCAGGGATTCCAGAAATGTTCGGAGTAACCGGAGTCTCTAAGGATGTTGGAGTGCTTGCCACAACCAACCTAGGGTACTTTGATCTAGTTAAACAAGTTCGCTTCGTCCATAATGGCTTCACTTCTAGAGTCAATAATGGTAGACTTGTAAGTCTCCGCGAACGATGGGGTTTTCATTGACTTTATTCCACTATTGCGGATTACTTGATCAACTCAAAAGAAAAGGGAAAATGTTTTTCAAATTAAATGAATTTTAGACGCTTTGACACAACTTGTTTTTTCAATTTTAAAGAGTGGAGAAAAAACAAAATATGACTCTAGTCGCCTTCAATTTTTATTGAGCTTGAAGTGACAAGTGCTCAGAGGACCTTTTCCTTTAAGGAGTCTGAAAAGGAGCAAAATGGACTTCTCTGGAGATCTAGGCAAAGAGGATGACAAAACCAATCGTAAAATTGTAGAATACTTTTTACGGTACGACAGTCATTCTTCCCGAATGCTGTGTTCGGTGCATTACGATCGATAGGGCGGCAGACATGGCTTCCTAAGGATAAAGGATGCAGCCTATAGTGGTCTCCCAATATATACACGAAGGTACATGGGAGCATAAGTCCGTACTGGCACTTGCTGTCTTCGAGTGGAGGAATCACCCAACCAGCACTGAAAGAAACAGTTACCAGGCTTTGCGACGTCGGAATACGTCTCTAGCCTAGAACTATAGATGTTGCGTTAAGTTCCAAAGCGTTGTTAGATTCATTGAGATTTATTTTAAGTTGATCTTGCTTAGCAGTTTTACTTTCAGGTTCACCACGTGATGTATGTATAATTCCTAAATGCAGTCTAAGATGATAAACAGACGTTTTATCTTCTTTCAGCAAAGAAAATCCTAGCTACTAAGGGGAAGAAAGTTAATCATCTTTTCTTCATAGAGCACAGAGCACACGCTAATATGCACAATCCTAAATCAAGCCAAGCATACAAGATGCAAATGGACATGCATGTATTGGTTTTCAGCTCTCTTAATGTGTAAATGACACTAAGAAAACTATGTGCAAAACTCAATTACTTTTAAAGCGATTGTACTCAATAAAATTATTTTTCAAAACGAAGTGAAAGAAAGAGAGAAACTTTGCGATTTTGAAATGGAAATTGCTTTTCGACACTTTAAAACTAGTAAATCAAATCTTATGCAATAATAACCGTATAATCAACTATCTAAAACAATGGGATTGCTTTCTAAAATAGAAAATGACAGCTACGACACTTTCATATCTAGAGATGACAGTTCGCCTATGTTACTTTTTGCAAAAGAGAACTAAAACGACGCACAATACATAAAAAAATGTTTAGAGTTCTTTGCACTAAGGAGGCGAAATAATGCTAGAGAAGGGGGTATTCACAGAAGCACACTGATTACAGACAGAAAAAATTCTTGAATAAGACTGAAAATAGTGAGAAAAATCCACAGTCGGAGGGTAAAATCAGTCCTCCCTGACCATCGCACCTATTACATAGTAAACCTAGTATGCAGCGCACCTGCTCCATTCGCAAAGTGCGATGCATACATGCTACCTTGAAGGCAGGGTGCGATGGTTACAGTGCGAGAATTTGAACGAGATTTTACTCACAGTTTGTAGTTTAGTTCAAGTGTTTAAGATGAATAAGTACAGATCAATGTATGTAAAACACAGGGGTGATTTAAGAGGTTACTAAAGCCACCACTCAAGGCAATTAGATTGCTTGCGGATCTATTGTTTAATTTATAAACAAAAACCCAGAGATTAACTGAATTATCATTGATCTACTTTACATTTTTATGACAAATGCAGTTCAAAGGCTAGCTTGCTTGACTTCAGGCTCCGTCTGTATGTTTATAAAATAAACAAAGATAGATAGGCTAACAAGTAATCTAGTCGTTCCCCAGTGGAGTCGCAATTTTTTTATACGGGAATAGTGTCCACACAGATGCTACTATTCCCACTAAGATGGGTGGCTATCTTAGAAACAAACAATCAAAATCTACTATTGATTCCTTTTATGAAATAGATGGGAGGAGAACCAAGAGGGCCAACCCGAGTCTTGCGCTTAATTCCCTCTCCTTCTTGATAGAGTTTTTCCACTTGCTCTTTGTCTGCTCAGCTTCAAAAGGACCTGTAGAATCACAAAAACATGCTACTATGCAAGAAACAAGGATCTAAATTCATAAATAATGCAGGATCAGATGTACATTAACCATATACAAGCATATGTAAACAAGTACACTAGAATATGGAAGGAAACAAGAATAACTTTATTCAGATAAAAAGTAGCAAGAAGATTACAACCATGAGTAGCTCTAGCCCAGCATCATCCTCCAGCTAAGAAGCCCTTCTTCACCTCAAGCAAAGAAAAATCACCCAACACTGTGAATGTACCCCAAAATACCAACAACACTTCTCTATAAGTTACAAAATTCCAGCCTCCGAATCTCTGTGAAGAGGGATCCATATATAGAGGATTACAAAGAGGTGAGTCATCTTTTGGGATCTTGATTAGTGTCTTCTCTCTGATAGTTCCTGCTTCCACTTGGAGAATGAAGATCTCTTACTCATCCTTGGTCAAAAATGGAGTGGCAAGTTTCAGAGGGGAAGCTTCTGGAAGATTCCATGACCTTCCACCTCGCATTTTGGTACCTGCCATTTGTCCATTCCCAACCATCAGACCCTACAGAGGAGAAAAAAAATATGCATCATGCCCTGTACATTGGGAATGTGACATGTATCACACCCTCTGCATGGAGCTTTCCATATGGTCCAATTTTGACCATTTTTGAGTAGTTTTCAGTGGAGAACTTCTGGGAGATGATGTAATCAGTTGACCTTGTTCCTTTAGGCAGTGAAGAAACCCTTTTATGGACTTAAGAGCCCTCAGTTTATGGACATTTGTGATTGGGGTTGAAGTGCCCAAAAATGTCTATAACACATGCGTAGTTAACTATTGAAATAGAGTTATAAAAATTCTTTTTTGTGGAGGACCCCTGTAGACAGTTGAGGTTCATTCATTTTCTTAGTATTCAGTTCAGTTCATTTGATTATTTTTCCAGAATTGCATTATCATATTTTTATTTGTTTTGTGTCGATTTCAATTCATTTCATGCTTTTTAAAATAGGATTGTATATAAATCTCCTTCCTTTCATAAATAGGTATATTTGTTTAGATCACATTCTTTCCCATTTTGTTTCAATATTTCAATTTAGATTGATAATTGCAGTGTGTAGATATTAATCTAGATTGTTTTATGAATTTTATCTTTGAATAGAAGTAATTATTTTAAGAGTAGAGGTAATTATCTTTGTAGAACATTAATTTAGATAGATTTGTTTTTATCATTTACATAGTAACTAACAATAGTGAATTAAAGAAGACCATGATATCTTACCTTACTTTCCTTTTCAAGAATTGAATGTATTATAAATATGTATTTTTCATTAGGAACATAGGAATAAAGAAAATCCTTAAAAATAAACCATCCACAACCATTATCTTACTAAACTGAAAAGGCATCTAGCATATATAGTGCACTTGCACTTCACAAGTTTACCAACTCTGGGTGATAATTTATGTAATACATTTAGGACAACTAAATTGACTAAAAAGGACCAAGACTAAGTTTGATTGAATTATGTAAATAAATTTTGTTATAATAAAATAATTGTTTTTATCTTGGAAAAATTATGGGAAAAAACATGCAATTATTTTTGGCTTCTTTGTTTCCAGAAAAACTATTGAAGTGGTTAAGTCCAAGTGGACAAAAAAGAGGAAAGTGATAGTGTTCATAGTTGCAACCTTCTATAATTCTCCAATATTCTAGGGAGGAAGTCTGCGACCAAGAAACAACATAGAAAGAGAGAAATGTTATGTTGGGTGGAAACATAAGAAACAATATAACCAGAGAGAAATGTTCTACGAGATGGAAAAATAAGGATAAAGCATAGATAGATAGAAATGTATTCTTAGAGAGGGAAAAACAAAATAATTTTCCTATTTTGTAAAAAAAAATCCTAGGTAAAAAAAGGGTGGTGTTGTAGCCACTACAAGAACAACCAAAATTTTAAGGTACTTCAGAAAATTTTAGGTTCCCCATGCTTGCCTCAATTCATTAGGGTTATGACCGAGTTTTGGAATTGGTTAGTCTCCCTATGACCCTCTTTCTATAAACCCTGTCAGTGTTTCCCTCTCATGTCATTGCAAAATATAGGAATATGTTGGACCATTAGCCATGTTCTGCATGTGTGCTATAGGGATTAATGCAGGGGTGATTGTGGTGGAAATACCCTCAAGGATCTTCTTGAGATCCTTGGAAGACATATCATATTAGCTGAAACTAGCACAAAGAGACATGAACATATCCATATCAATGAAATGATAATCAAAACAAGAAGGAAGAGTTTTACCTCACATCTTGGTGTAGTGTTGCGGGGAACCCAAAGTAGTGGAGTGGAAGACCTCTCAGCTAGCTCCTAGATTAATACCTGCACATAGAAAAGATGAGAAGTAATACCGCAACATATAACCTTGATAATCAAAACAATAATACATAAGGATATTTAACTACAAAGTACTAAGCTACTCATAATCAATGGTATTGCATAAGCATGTAAATCAATCACAACATCAACACCATGGGGCAGACAACACAACTACAGGTCTATATTAATGATAAGAAAGAGTGATTACAACCATCAGTTGCATCAAGCTTCCATTACTCCTCCATATCGTCTCCCTCTCCCTCTATTCTTAACCTCTTGGTGAACCAATTTCTAATGCAAAGCTTTGAGAGTCAATAGGTCATCCTTTCAATTCTTTCGACCTTTTTCATAATGTCCCAAGCCTCAAATATATAGAATGAGAGGCTAAACCTTGCCAACTCTTTCATGAGCTCCCTTTGGAAAAAATTGGGATCTTTCCATGCTTTATTGTTCTTTCCATGTTCATTAGACTCCATTAGGAATAGTAATATCCTCAAATAGGTTGAATCTGGATGTTTCCTGCTTTTTGGGTAAACATATGAGAAAATTGTAGGATATTATTCAGTCAACCCGCTCCTTTGACCTCCAAAAACTCACCAAACTTGACTAACGCTATCCCTAAGGAAATATAGAGAGTTACCCTAGGGACTAACGCACCTCGTTCATGGTTGAGGAGCGTTATAAGGCTCCTTGCTAGTTCCTGGGGAGCGTTACCCTGAAAAACACGATTGTGAACTTGGTCAATCTTTCAATCAAAATGCCTTTCTCCTCTGAGCTGATGAGGAGGTCATTTTCCTGTATAACAGATGCCCCCTAAAGTGTGAGATCCGAAGTGAAGATGATCACCGAAATATTTTAGAAATTCTATGTTGGAAGAAGAGAGAGAGGATCAGAGATTCAGGACTATGAGAAACCTGATACAGCCACATATGTAAAATCTAAAATCATGTCCTGAGTCGAGCATTCCCACGCACAGTAGCTATGTCAAAGTGGTTTCTCAACGAAGAGATATGATGATCATGTCCACCATTAAGAACAATGTGGAAATTATGTCATAATAGGATCATCCTGACGAGTTGTCTCCAAAAAATAATGTACGTAGCTTGGGAGAGGAAATAAGGCTGAGTGGTGTAAGCCTCTACCGAAGGTCTTGATCACTGCTTCATCTTAAAAACATATTTCGACACATGTGAATAAAGGTGTTGAGGTATAACATGTATGAAATCATTTCATTACTAGCCAATAATGAAAATTGTTAACAAATGTGAGGATGGCCATAGATAATGATGATGGTCTCCAAGATGCGTAGTACAATCTAGAGAGTGTGAATAATGATGTTGTTGTTGGACACTCGTAGAATCATTCAATCAAGAGCCAATAATGAAAACACTTGATCAAACATAAGGTAAATTCCATTAATGTTTGCAATTTCCAAGGCACTGATATGTTTATGGATTTTCTTCCTATATAGAGTGTTGAAGTTGATAGGAAGATATCTGTCGAATGGTAGGCAATAATGTGCCCTACATCAGTTGACAAAAAATGAGACAAGAATGATCGTTTTTTAAAGAAAAAATTTGAGCCATGTGTCAAATCGACAGAGGGCGTGATGGAAGTATATGATTGATGGTTTGTTATAGGAAATAGACGATAAAGGGATCCCTTGAATAATAGAAGGCAAGACACAAAGGTTTTAACCAGACAACTCTAGACTCATGAACACCAAAGAGTGTTAGGATACAGTGATGCAAGAACAACGGAGTATATTGGATAAACACATAGGATGGTAAGTTTCATTTTGAGAGGTCAACAAAAAGGAGGTTTTACTGAGGGAGTGCCATGTTCAAGGGAACTACTGCTGCAAAAAAAACCTATCCAAAATACTGACATAAAGTAATTATGTTGTCCAATTTTCCCCATCAGATTAAGTTTAGCAAGTCCAGATGGTAAAATCGGTGATCTTTTCATATTAAGAGAGTCTGAAACGATCGTAAAGAGAAACTCCAAGGGGGTCCCTTTGTCATAGTTATTAACCAGTTGCGACAAAAGTTTAATAGTATTTCGGACATGGTTCCTTTTCCATAAGTTAGTCTAATGAGTCTGGATAAAGTGATAAACCTATTCTCAATAAATGCTTGCCTCATTTTCTTAAGAGTATGATGGGACGAAGTTAACTTGATATTCGTCATTAAATTTTAATGAGTCACAAGACGACAAACTAAATAGATCTTCATCAAATTTTAATGAGTCAAATGAAGAAGACTTGAGGTAAATTTCTCAATTTAATGAGTGAGGAAAAAGAGATAAATGAACTGCTCATGCCTTCTTTGTAGATTTAACGAGCCCAAAGAAGGGAAATACTCAGGGATTTTTCAATTAAGAGGAAGAAAGATTTCCAAAAAAGAAAGTGCTCATATTGTTGTCGTAGGAGTTTTACGAGCCTGATGATGAAAACTCAGGGATTTTTCAATTCAAGAGCGAGAAAAGATCCCATAAAAGAAAGCGCTCATAGTGAATCGAACATGGTCATTTCTATAATTCAACACTGAAACCTCTTCATCAAAGCATGAGTAATATTGGAAGTATATTGAAATGGCGTATGATAAACAACATAGGAAATGAAAAACGTCTATTTCAATGACTAACTAAGGTGATTAATACCTCCACAGTGACTACCAGAAGGTTTTGGACCATTCATTTTCACTATTTGAGTGTTGTGAGAGTGTTCTGGAGTGAAAGAGGAGCAAATCTTCCCCAGGAAATTGCAAGAAATCCATGCGACCATTAAACATGTTGTTTGTTCTCGGTATATGGTCTAACATTTATCTTGCATTATTTTAGCTTTTTAGCTGCATTAGGGGTGAAATTTTTTAGTTTGGAGAATCTCTAGTGTTACACAACATTTTCTCACTGTCTCAGTACTCCGCATTCCTAGATCCTGGAGGACCTGTACAGTGAACACTACATGCTTTCCCTTCATGAAGAAACTCCCATTTTGTCCCTCTTCATCAACAAAACAATTCCCTCTTGCACCATTTCTTCAAAATCTCTTGTTTTTCCCAATTTACAAAACAGACACTAATGAACCTTCTCCTCCTTGCATTGATATGCAGGAATTAACATTATCCCTAGCGCCGAATGGAGTGACTGAGCTTTGTTCCAGTTGCACTGGTACTCTTATGGAAAGTTTTTAAATAAGGATCCAAAGTTTCCAGCTCTAGAAGCTTCGTAATGAAATTCTGGTAAATGGTTTGGCCGGATGGGGTCGAGTATGTCAGTTTGGGATCCTTTCCCCTGTAAGGATGGAACTACCTAAAGAGATACGACCTTCTCCCATGAGAGGAGGATCTATTTCCCATCCATTCATGCTATATAAACCTCCCTTTTTCCCAAGCACAAGCTAGTGTTGTAGTGTTAAGATTGGTGTGCTAGTGCTCATTAAGTTGGAGTAAACAACAAACTATTCATAGTTGTATCTCTCTAGTTTTGTCAAGGAGAAGCATGAATTTGGTTTAGTGTGAAGCATAAAAGGAAGAGCCTTAAAAATGTCATTGTTGAGGCCATCATGGAATGCTAACGGAAGTGTGTGGGAACCTAGTTTTGTTAGAGGAGAATGACAACGCCAAGACAATGGTTGTAATCTCTTCTTGATTCAATATATATGCAACGATCGATTGATTTCCTACATGATGTGTCATCTTACATGTTCAAGGATTAATGTTTCTTGACTTGTTAAGTAGGTTAAATTACAATTTGTCTATTATCACGGTTGTTGTTTGATGTTGTTTACTTGTTTCAAGTGTGGAAAGAAGGAAATTAGAGATAGCTGGAATGAGCAAGAAAGTTCATCACCAAATGGGATAAGCATACTAATAGGTAGGCCCTGTTAATTGGTTATAACCTAAGGAAATATTCCATAGAATGTATTGGTTATGGCTATACCCATCATCGGGCTAGAGGAATTGTTTGTGTCTACACTCATAATTTTACTTCACCACAAATTGGCGACCATATTGGGGAACCAATGCTTCTATTTGTTTGTTTGAGATTTCATGGTTTTGTGTGAACTTTTCTAGTTCCACTTTTTCCGCTTGGTTCTATCTATTTTCCTTTGCTTACTAGTCTAAGTTTGAAATTCATAGTAGCAAATTTGGTCCCATCTTTAATTTTGTTTTTAGTTTTTTCTTAGCTTCCTCACTCAACACTCTTAATTCAGTGACAGTCATGCCAATTAGTGCAATATGTTGAAAAAAAGTTGCGCCGAACTCCTTTTGGTTCTTTTTGTTAGTTAGGCAATCGCACCGATGCCTGTAAGTGAAGATTATGGTTTGTCCAAAATCTTGGCTAGTATGTTTTGATCTCATGATTTCAAACCCATAAGCCTTTTAGACCATTTTCTCCCTGACTAGAAAGTTTCTTTTCATTTCATTTATTTTCTTGTTGATTTGTCATACTTTCGCTTGATTTCTTGGGTCATTAGATGGTTAGTGGCACTAGGGCATCCAGATTGTCATCCATTCACCTCATTGTGAACTCAGTGAGTTGAGTTGTTGGTGCATTTACTCCTTGTATTTCATTTATGGTCCTTCTACGGCTTTGACCTCCATTCCACAAGTTTGAGAAGTTTTCTTTTTCTTGTCTAAACGTTTCTCTTCCGTCATGGATCACATTGCTTGTCTTGTTTTTGGTAAAGTTAGTGTTTCACTAGTCTGAAAGAGATTCTGTTTTTGTGTTTTCATTTGCTTAAAGACCTAATTGTCCCAAAAAACTTGTTCATTGAAGTGTTTTATGAAAAAAACAAAATTCGTCATTTCATGAAAAGTATGAAATTCTAGTTTGCTACATTGGTTTGCTACGGTAGTTGGCATCATTAAATACTAGGATTACATTGGCATTTGAAAAGAAAAATAACTCATTTTTCTTTTGGAAAGATTGTTAGAAATATACTTGTTAGGAAATTAGGAATTTGAATGTATTTTTCATTAGTTTATTTTCTCAAAAAGTGAAGTAGTGAAAAATCATTTTGCTTTCAGTTTCTTAGTTGCTTGCATTTGATTGTGTGTTTTCTACCCTCTCTAGTGTAGACAATTCATCGAATTGAAAGGGTCTTGTCTCATTTAGTTGCATTTAGGGTTTTTCGAGTCACATCACTGAGGCATGAACACTCAGACATAACTCAATATAAACTTTAAAAATGAACTCAATTAAACTAAGGCACAGTTGAAATCTCATGATCACATCTAGAAGGTCTAGGCTAGAGACATGTTTTGACGTCTTTAAACCTAGCAGTTGTCACTAGCTTCGACATTAGACAACGCTAGTACAGATTTGTGCTCCCCCTACCATTGAGTATATAATGGGGGACCCCTCTAGGATGAAATTCTTTATCCATAGGAAGCTGAGTCAGCTGCCTTGCAAATGTGATACACTGAACACAACATTCTGGGAGATTGCCTGCCCGTACTTCTCGGTTCGTCGGGAGGTATTCTACAGTTCACTATTGCCTGGTAATCCTTTTTACCTAGACCATCCAGAGCAGTCATTTGATCGTTTTGACTCATTAAAATCAAAATATCATTCGAGTGTTTATCCTTTCGAGCTCGTTTCCAATCGAAAGTGATAGAGTCATCTTTGTTTCTTTCTCGAATCTTAAAACATGAAAGAGCACCAGTCTATTTATGTGTCTTAATAAATTGATTGCCCACAATATTATAACATCCTGTTAGTCTTTTTGGACCAAATCGTGAGTTTCCATTAAACAAAATTTTAAAGCCTTGAAGTTTATCTCTCTCTTTTCTTGTTAACTAAGATAAGGTCATCACAATTGAACCATCTTGTTCACCTAGTTCCTCTTCCTCTCCTTCGTTTGAAAGATTATCTGAGGAGCCATTTCCTGAATTACCAGAGTCATTCGAGGACCAAGGTGTTGAACTTGGAATTGTTCTGAGCATTCAACCATTGTCATCACGTCCTCCACCTACTTCAGATACTGGGTCACCTGCTGATTTTGGCCCAGAGTCTCTGGACAATCCCATTCAAACTCCTAAGAGTTCACTGACCACTGACAGTCAAATTGGACTAGTGATCTATCCTTCGAATCCTTTGTTTGAACCTGTTGTGATATCACCTTAGCATCAGTAAAATCTATAAAACTAGATGGGTATTCCTTTGGAATTATCCCCTCGTACTTCTTTGGTTGTTCGCCATCATTTTCTTTAAGATATGGAACCCCTAGGTGATGCCCCAGTCACCTCTCCAGATGAGTAAGAATTTTCTACTCCACAAACTGTCGAGGAGGAAGAATATCCATTTCATCCTGAAGGTTTCCCCTATATAGGGAGCATTGCCATCAATATGTATTAGGAATTGATACTTAATTATGTATCCTTGGTAAAATTGGTTTCTGGTACACCTAGTGCATCGTCACCTTACCATAACCATTTTTGGGCATCTGGGGCCATGTCTAATATAGGTCCATTCATTGGGAACTAGACCTCCCAACATGTTGTTACCTGAATCCCAGTGCAATCCTCCATTTTGAACCCTATTTTATCATCTATCCCAGTTACCATCTAGCTCAATCAGTGGTCTCTATCATGTCCTCAATACCTCCGATCAATGGCCAAGATGTGCCACCACCTAGGGGGGAGAATCTGAATGTTTCTGTACTGTAAGGTGCCACCAATGTGAGTGGCTCATAGGTTCACATGCTTGGTGTGAACCAACCTTCTTTTGGATTATTCGAAACCCCTTTGGTCCTGCTAGGTCAAGAAATGTCCAGTACCAGCAATTTCAAAATATCATTGGTCTTTTTGGGTCAAGCAATGTCTAGTATCAGTAGCCTTATGATGCTCAAGTCCAATACCAAACTCTTTACCTTCCATATGGTTCCCAAGGAATAGTTAATCCACCTTACACCCTTCAACCTTGGTAGTACGTTTAGCCTGGCTCATCCACTTTCCACGGTGGCTATGGCCCGATTTAGTTCAAAAAATTTCGAGGAACTATTCAAGTACCCTTGCAACAGTAAGGACAACCTCTACAACAATAAAGGAAACCTTTGTTACAGCAAGGGCAACCTTTGTTGCAGCCAGAGCTATCCACGCAATAGCAAGGGAAAACGACCTTGTAGCACGGTCAACTGCAACAACTGAGGGGCAATCCTTGCAACCGTTGCAAAAAAACTGTGGAGAAACAGATGCAGTATGCTCCATGTTGTTACAATTTCATTACCATCTTTTTCTTCTAGAAACACCATCATTTGTCTATATGTTTCCTCCATAGACCCCTTATATCAATCGAAATTGATTAATTAATAGCATCATAGTTGTTAGTTTACATTAAAGTTAATTTATGATTTTTTATGTTAGAAATTAATAATTTTCAACAAAAAGATTACAAGAAGTTATAACATCTTGTAAATGGTTTATCATCTGACACGTGGCATGACAGGAAAGTTAAAGCAATGGATGGGAATGAGACCTGGAATGTACATGCATGGTGAAAAATCGATTCTACAGCAAATCAAAAGCTCATGGTTATGCAGTCAATGCTGGTCAAACCCCAGCCTTTTGGTTACAAAGGCAGTAAAAAGCCATGGTTTCCCAAACTGTTTTCGTTTTGTTTTTGGAAATCGTTTTAGATTAGAGATGGCCAAAAATCAATCCATTGTAAAAGAAGAAACATTTTCTTAATGAATGTACATTCGATTCAGATAAGGACAAGTAGATAAAGACTGTGTATTATTTTGTTTTCAAATGCAGTTACGATTATTATCTCTGTGTATTGTTTGAGAACAGAACTCTTGTATGTGATTGCAACCTTCAGAACTTAATTAGAGTGACCATGTTAATCTAATAGTGTTTATGCATTAATACTCTTGTTGCTTGAGTTTACTTCATTGTTCCATTGAAGCGTGGATGGGCCTTGCGTGGATTGGTATACTATTAATTTCATTTCCTTAGCAGTTTTTGAATTTGAATAGTGTGCATAGTGTTTAGTGTTATTTCCATGGCTATGATTTTGTCGATTTGATTAGAAATTCTCGCAAATGGTATTTATGGTGATAGCTTGAAGATTTTATCGTTACATCATTGAACCATATCTTGTTAGAGATTTGATCCATTGTTATATTTTAAAGCATGTCCATAGACTCTATTTTCATGCATTTAAAATACAGTGTGCTTTTGATTTTTCATGAATGCTTAAGTGTTAAATAGACAGAGTTTTTTTGCATAGCATCCTTGTAAGAGGATTGAAATCTCAGTCTAGCAATACGTTGTACCTTTAGGACAATTAGATAAATTAGGCGATCTGAGTGTTAAGGTGAGAGGAAACATATCTTAACCTTTTGTAAAGGAGTATTGTAGCCTATCACAATAAACACTTAGTTAGGAATCCTTTATGCCTATAGACTTTAGACACGTTCCTCGAAGTTTACTTACCGTGGTTGATAATAAATCTAGTCTAATCTAGCACCCTAGATTGGCCACTACATTTTGCCGTCGTTGCAGGGGAGGCGTAGTTAGAGGATTTCGAAAAAAAAATCAAAATATAAAAAAAGTTTAAATAAACAAAATCAAACAAAAGAACAACATAGATTTGATTATCACTTTAGAAGTCATGTTTGCTTATGCCTAGATCTAGAGATAATAGAGGTAGATTCACAAAAACCCCCCATCGAAAAACTAACCTATCACCAGGAGTAGACCCTTTGGGAAAAACTGAACACACAACACCAGCTGAGGAAATCACCACACAAAAATTAGAGGGTAAACACAAATCAAGCCAAAGACTTACACTTATTGAGAGACAAATCCTATTGGCACACGAATCTCAGAAGAAACATCTCCTTGAATATTCTACAAAGAGAGAAACCAGGAAAATAACTCCACAATCTCTAGAAAAACTCTTTGGAATGTGTGATACTGAACAAGCGATCAAATCACCAGAAGAATCTATAAAAATGGCTGAGGAAGAAGGAGGATCAGCAAGAAGACCCACTCCTGAAAAACAACACGATCAAGGAGAGGAGGAAGAATCAACCTTTAAATTTCCTATCCACGAACCAGAAGACAATCGGGATGAGGAAATAAAAATGAAAAACATACCTCCTTCTGTGTTACCAAACTTTTATGGCATGGCTTCATAAGACCCAGATTCATTCTTGTTTGAGTTTGACATTGTATGCCGAACATATGGTTACACAGATGATGCCCATAGGCTTAAACTCTTCCCAGCAAGATTAAAGGCATCAGCACTAAGATGGTTCATGGGACTTGGTGAGCATGCAATAACTGATTGGGATGGCATGAGAAGAATATTCCTAAGGAAATACCAACCCTATTGCAGATCAAAGGATTCTAAAGATGATATCTTTAGGATGAATAAACAAGAGGATGAATGTTTAGAAGAGTACTTGGAACGATTTTCTTACAATTTACAAAAATCAAAACATAGATCCATGAGTCTTGATCTCATTAGAACAATATTTTTGAAGGGAATTCGAGAGGAATACTTAAAGGATCTTAATTTCATGGGAAAAGGTGATATTTCCACCTTACCTTTCAAAGAGATTGCTGATCTATTTGAAAAGAATCTAGGAGCAAAGCCAAAATCGGAAAGAGAACCATATCATCCAAATCCATAAAATCTGCTTCAGCAAGTGTCACACGAGCTGAAATAGTAAATTTGTTATAGGAATTCAAAACAGATTTGTTGGGTACCTTGGGAACTCAAATTGACACTCTTAAAGCTAATTAAAGACAAGAGGAGGAAGATCAAATGATGGCTATCGTTTTTCCAAAATGCCGGAAGAAACATGCCTTAAAAGATTGCCCATTAGAAAATATTCAAGTTTGTGCCTTTTGTATTGAAAATCATGATATATTTCATTGCTCTAAAGTCAAGGTTTTGCATAATTGTACTGTGGCAACCAATACATATATGGAGAATGTGTATTTTATGGGCGCAAAGAGACCATGCCAGCCAAGGCGTCCACCTCAAGGTATGTAACCAAACTAGAATTTACAATTTCCTACACATGATCAAATGTATGCTTAGAATTCATGGAATGTACCCATGCCATGGCAGCACCAAATTTACCCACAACAACAATGGAGACCATCTCAGCAATACTCCCAACAATATCAACCATAACCTCAACCATACCAACCATATTCGCAGCCATATCAACAATACCATCAGCCATATTCTCCATATCCTCAATCATATCAGCAATATCCTCAGTAGCAAGTTGTTTACCCACATGAACCCCAACCCACTCAACAAGCATTGCCTGCTCCTCCACCAATAAATCCACCACAATTACAACTTCCATCTAACCCACAACCTCCTAGACCTACTCAAATCCCTACTCAACCTGTACCAAATCCAAATAACAGAGCAGAGAGACAGACTTACAATGTAGATGAGGGACACTCATATCCCACATTACCCTTGCAAAATATCAATTTGAGGTCTGGTAAGGTACTTCACAAAGAATCTCCAGCAGTTGAAAAACAAGGAAAAAACGAAGAAAATAAAAATGAAACTCCCATTCAAAGGAAACCAAATGATGACATCAAACACAAACAAATGCAATCGTTGCATCCAAAACCTTTTCCAGACCGATTGGTCCAAACAAAAATTCCCATGTCTATACCACAGTTTGATGTTTTAGATGAGCTAAAGAATGTCTATATAAGAATTCCGCTACTACAAGCCATAAAAGACATTCCCATATATACTAAAGCCATAAAAGACATTCCCATATATACTAAAGCCATCAAAGAATTGTGCCTTAAGAAGCCTACTAGGAAAAGAGTTTATCCACAAACCATTCATGTTATCAGACATTTAGCTGGCCTTATGACAAACACCACTTCAATGGAAAAGTATGTTGATCCTCGTATTCCCAGAGTCACTACAATCATTAACAACATACATATTGAAAACACCTTAATTGATCTTGGGGCCGTAATAAATGTGATGACTCTTGAAACTATGAAAACACTACAGCTCACAAACTTGCAGCACACAACAATTGTTCTAGAACTCGCTGATAGGTCTAAAGTGATTCCTGAAGGGATTTTGGAGGACATAATTGTTTCACTGGACTCTTGGGAGTATCGAGTGGACTTTTTAGTTCTCCAGCCAAAATCCAATTTAGGAGGACACCCTATCATTCTTGGTAGACCATGGTTAGCAACTTCTGATGCATTCATAGGATGTAGATCAGGTAATATGATCATTTCACGAGGTACTGAAAGAAAACAACTCACTCTTTACCCATCAGCACAATCACCAGCAGTAGTACACAATTTATGGCTTGATGATAAATACAATGATAAGGTAGAAGTTCAATATGTTTTCAGCATCAACCAAATCTATGATTTTCAAGAACATAATAATGATGATTTTGTAGAATTGTTCCTCTCTCAACCTGATGTTTCCGAAGAATTGAGGAATGACCAATACCATGCTGCAGATGAACTTTTGGCACAAAATTTTCAAGAAACATGCAACAATCATTCTTTGCAAACAACATTTCACAACATTTTTCCTATCCAATCTATCACCAACACACAGAGGAAGACCATAGAGATTAGTCTAGGAAAAAATTTTAATATTGGCACTCACCTAGACTCATCTCAAGAAGAGAAATTGATTCAATTATTGAGAAAATACCAGAAAGCATTTGCTTGGGACTACACCGATATGTACAGAATTCACCCTGAAACATGCACTCACCATATTTATACCGATAGTAATACCAAACCAGTGAGGCAACCACAGAGACGAATGAACCCCATGCTTCAGGATATTGTTAGAGAGGAATTACAAAAACTCTTGAAAGTCAATTTTATCTATCCTATCTCTAACAGTCAGTGGGTATCGCCATTGGTAGTAGTGCCCAAGAAAAATGGTAAGTGGAGGATTTGTGTTGACTACAGGCAATTGAACAAAGAAAACCTCAAATATTATTTCCCACTACTATTTATTGACCAAGTGCTAGACACATTAGCTAGGAAATCATCATTCTCTTTTCTTGACGGTTTCAGTGGCTACAACCAGATCAAGATAGCCTTAGAGGACCGGGACAAAACCACTTTTACTTGTCCTTGGGGCACCTATGCTTATAATGTTTTTCCATTTCGACTTTGCAATGCTCCAGCTACATTTCAGAGAGTTGTATTAGCTATTTTTGCTAATTTAGTTCATGATTGTGTTGAAGTTTATATGGATGATTTTTCAGTGTATGGTGATTCATTTCAGCATGCATTAACGAATCTTGAAAAAGTTTTGAAGAGATGTAATGAAGGTAATTTGTCCCTGAGCAACGAAAAGTGTTTTATGATTTTAAATGAAGGGATAGTATTAGGACACTATATTTCTTCTCAAGGCATTAAAGTTGATCCATCAAAAATCTAGATCATTGTCGATTTGACAATTCCTAAGACTAAAAAAGAGGTAAGAATTTTTCTTGGGTATGCAAGCTATTACAGAAGGTTTATTGAACATTTTAGTAGAATAGCTTTATATTTGTTTAAGCTTCTAGCCAAATATGTACCTTTTAACTGGAATGATAATTGTGAGCAAGCATTTGACACACTCAGAGAAAAGTTATCAAACACACCATTCTTAAAAGGACCTAACTGGAACCTACCATTTCACATCTTTACAGATGCATCTGATACTGTAGTAGGTGCCTCATTAGGCCAAAAAGAGGAGTCTTGTCATTATGACATCTATTTCATTAGTAAAAGTCTAACACCTACAGAATCAAACTACACAGTCACAGAAAAAGAAATGCTTGCAATCATACATGATCTGAATAAATTCTGACATTATATAACTGGTTATGAGGTTTTTGTACATACTGACCATTCTGTCATTAAGAATTTGATGAATAAACTAGTAACTAGTGGCAAAGTTACCAGATGGTTGTTATTGTTACAAGAATTTAACATCACAGTGTTAGATAGACCAGGTAAGGAGAATCAGGTGGCAGATTTTCTTTCTAGACTGAAAAATCAAGGTGAGGTTGTTACGATCGAAGATTATTTTCCAGATGAACATTTGTTTGCAATTTCAATAGTGAATCCTTGGTGTGTTGACTTGGCCAATTATTTTTCCACAGGAAGAACACCTCCACATTTTACTCCAAAGGAAAAGAAGAGGCTAATCAAACAAAGTGCTTGATACTCATGGGTTAATGACGATTTATTTTACACTGGTTATGATATGATTATTAGACGATGTGTAAGAAATGATGAAATAATTGATATTTTAAAATCTTGCCATGATGAACCGTGTGGTGGGCATTTTTCAACTAAACAAACATCATTCAAGATTCTTAGTCTTGGATACTACTAGCCATCTATTTTTAATGATTCCAAGAAGTACGTGAAGAGTTGTGATAGTTGTCAAGGAATGGGTAGACCAATAGCTACAAATGAAATGCCTCTTCAACCTCAAATACACCTAGAGCCATTTGAAAAATGGGCTCTAGATTTCATAGGACCCACTAATCCAACTTCCAATGGTAATAAGTACATCCTAGTATGTACTGATTACATGACAAAATGGGCTAAAGCCAAAGCACTAGTTCGGGCAACTGAAAAAACAGTGGTAAACTTCCTTTTTGAAGAAATTTTTGTAAGGTATGGAGTACCAAGGGAGATAGTAACAGATCAAGGTACTCAGTTTACTTCAAAGTTAGTTAAGGGCATCACAGAAAAATATCAAATCAAGCATAGAAGAAGTACACCTTACCATCCATAGGCCAATGGCCAGCTGGAATCCACAAATAAAACATTGGAAGGACTTATCACTAAGACCGTAGTAATGAACAGAAAGAATTGGGAAGAGAAGCTCAAAGATGCACTCTGGGCTTATAGATTCACGTGGAAGAATACTACATGATTTACACCATATCAATTGGTGTATGGAAAAGAGGTAATGCTTCATATTGACTTTCAAATACATACTTTTAATATGGCTGCAGATTTGGGAATTGATCTTAATGAAGCACAACAAGAAATAATTCATTAGTTGAACCAGCTGGATGAAATGAGGCAGCAAGCAGAGGAGACAACACTCCTAATGCAAAAACAAAGGAAGGAGTGGCATGATGCACATATCAAAAAGAAATAGTTCAAAGAAGGAGACTGGGATTTAATCTTTGACTCTAAATTCAGAGATCATAAAGCCAAATTTACCACACATTGGATGGGCCCATATGAAATAGTTCAAGTTTATGAGAATAGGTCAGTCAACCTTATTACCATTGATGGAGAAGGTCACCCCTTTCTTATCAATGGCCATAGATTGAAACTCTATCATAAGCCCATCACCAAGGAGGATTTTCTTCAAACTATATCTTAGCAAAGGGAGGTTGAGATATTGTAGCCTTCAGTTGTAGTATCTCTACCTTAGCTCATTTCATTTCAATTTAGAAATTAAAAAAAAAACAAGC
>APFE031009770.1:0-12914 GCA_000404065.3 Pinus taeda | reverse complement strand
GAAATATTTTCAGAAGTAGAAGCGATAGAGAGAGGTGGCACATCCGCCGAACTAGGCTTGTAGGCCAATACATTTTCAGCAAACTTTACATCTCTTTTAATGATAACAATTTTGGATTTAGGTTGAAGAAGTCTATATCCTTTGACATCTTCAAAATATCCAACAAAAATACATTTTTCACTTTTAGGTTCTAAGGCTTTATGTTTCTCATCTGGAATATGGGCCCATGCTTCACTTTCAAAAACAGGGAAGTGACTTACATCTACTTTAATTGAGCTCCATGCTTCTTCTGGAGCAGTGTTGCGGGGGAGCGACCCCCACCCCTCGATCCCGCTCCTAATCCGCACTCTGGGTGGGAGCGGGTCAGGAGCGCGCTCCCTAACCAAAATTTTCGCCCCCTGGTTTTTGCCAAGTCGAATTAGGGAGTGTCGCTCCCGTTGCTCTGGGAGTGATTTTTACAACCCGGGAGTGTCGAGCAGTGATTGCTCCCGACCACTCCCGAGTTGGAAAAATCGCTCCCATTCGGCGGAGAGCGACGCCCACGCCATCGTCCCCTACCGCTCCCGAGTTGGAAAGATGGCTCTCGTCCGGCACAGAGCGACGCATGCGCAGGAGGGAGAGGCGACAGTGTGGAGAGAAAAAAGCAGAAAGGAGGGAAAAAAGGGAGGGAGGGGGGGAATAAATAAAACCTCTCCCTCATTTTTCATTTCATTCTACATTTCTAAGAGTGAGAGTGAGAGAGAGCAAGAGAGTGAGAAAGAGCAAGAGAGCAAGAGAGAGTTTGGAGCAAGGAGAGGCATCGAAAGGGAGATTGAAGAGCTTGCAAGAGCTTGCAAGGGGAGATTGGAGGCCAAAGAGGTAGGATCTACACTCTATTCTAGCAAAAAACAAATTATGTTCATTCCTAAATAAATAAAAAATTGTTTTCTCTAATTCCCATTCCATTTTTTTGCAGATTCAAAACTTCAAATTTCAAACATCATGGTTATATTTCTTGGCATTTTCTTCTTCTTGGTTCCTTTTTTGGTTATTATGGTGTTGGAGAGTAGAAAAAGGAGGGTTGAAAATGAAGAAGGGGATGATGAAGTGGGTTATAGTGGATTTGATGAAAACCCGGAAAGGAGTACCTTGGTGAGGAGGAGCTGGAATCAGCTCAAAAAACTAAACAAGACCAAATCCCATTGTGGAAATATGTTAGTAGGCCTGAAGCAGGGAAAGGGGGTGGAACCACTAAATTTCATTGCCCCCATTGCAACAATAATTATACAGGTTCATACACCCATGCCAGAAAGCACCTCTGCGTGAAAAGGCCATGAGATGAAGATAAACAAATAGGAATCAAAACTTGTACAAGTGTGTCAGCAGCAAATAGAGCCAAATACATAAGGGAAGAGGAGGAAGCCCAATACAAATCTAAAAAATCAAAGAGTTTCTTTGAACCAAGCTCACAATCACATGGACAAAGTACTCCTTCAGCATCCTCCCATGGCAGTGGATATGTAGGCACAAGGTCACCAAACATCTCTTTAAGGCGTAGAACCATATCAGATTTCTTTGATGAAGGGTGTAGGAATGATGTGGATTCAAAAGTTTACAGGTTTCTCTATGCATGTGGGATACCATTCAATGTTCTTCACTCACCTTATTGGCATGAAATTGTTTATGTCATAAACGATGCCCCTAAAGGATACAAGAGCCTTGGGTATGACAAGGCTAGAACCGTCGGACTCTATCATGAAAAAGCAAAAATATCACATTCTTTGAGTAGAATGACAAGTTCTTGGACTGACCATAGGGTGTCCATTGTATCTGATGGATGGACAAATGTAAAAGGCAAGCCATTGATAAGTGTTCTTGTTGTGTCTATTAGTGGTGCCATCTTTCTTTCAACATACAATTACTCAGACAAGTTCAAGACCGCCATCAACATTGCAAAACCATTACTTGAAACAATTGACCATATTGGGCCATACAATGTCATCCAAGTCATCATTGACAATGCTCCTAATTGTAAGGCAGCGGGAGCAATTATTGAGGATAAATACCCCAACATATTTTGGTCTGGGTGCTTGGTTCACACAATGAACCTTTTGATGCATGATGTTATTAAGAACAAAAACCAACAATATAAATGGATTGGTGATTTGTACAAGAGAGGCAAAGAAATGATAAAATTTATTACAAATCATAGCAATACCCATGGCCTTTTCCGCAGTCACTCAAGATTGGAGTTGTTGAAGATTGCAAAGACTAGATTTGGTAGCTATTACCTCACCTTCAGGCGCTTTTTGAAGGTAATAGAGTCATTAGCTAGCATGGCATCAAGTCCACACTAGCATGTATTAAATTGAAAGGGCTACAAATGCAGCTGACAGACAAGGTTTTGAACAGGTGGAGGAGACCACTCTTGATGGTATGTTTTGGGCACGAGTGAGGCAAGTATTGGAATTCACCAAGCCCATTTATCACATGATTCGGTTTGCAGATATAGATAAACCAATGATTGGGGAGGTGTATGAGCAGATGGATACCATGTCGGGGCAAATAAAAGATATTGTTTAGAAAGATGATCCCAACTTGTACACATTGATTCACAATTGTGTGTGTACACGTGGGATAAACTTAATGTTCCACTACATGCCTTGGCGTATATCCTTACGCCAAAATACTACTTTGCATCTTGGTTGGGCCAACCTACACCAAGGGGTGGGGTTAAGGTCAAACCCCATATAGATGAAGAGGTATCTACAGGATATTTGCAAGCATTAGACAAGTTGATACCTGACATGGAGGAATGTGTTAGTCTGCGTATTGAATTAAGCAGATACTTCAGTTGCACTAGTTTGTTTGGTTCCTTCCATGCAATGGAAGATAGAGATAGATTTGATGCTCTCACATGGTGGGAAGCATATGGCGGCCAGGGACTTTTGCCAAAATTGGCAAAAAAAGTTCTCTCACAGCTTGTAAATACTTCTTCTGCAGAGAGGTGTTGGAGCACATATAGGTTCATACATAATGTGAGAAGAAACAAATTCAATGAAAACCGGGCAGAAAGCTTGATTATGTGCACTACAACTTGAGGTTGTTGAGTCATTACTGTGATCGGGCTTATGAGGATCCAACATATAAAATTTGGGACAACCACCCAAAGGATGATAATTTGGAGGATAGCACTATACATCTTAAAGAACTGGAAGCAGAACTTATGAAGGAGGAAGATGAAGCAACAACCATGCCACCTCCACCATCCAGTAACAATGCTCGAGTTTTGAGTCTTATTACTTTGCTGTCACCACCTCCATGTACATCCTCATGTGGAGGGCATGTGCCTTCTGGTTCTGGTCGTGGGTTTGTGCAAGAGGAGACTCCTACAAGACCACCACAACCTACTCAAAAATTAGACATTATTCATGGTGGCAAGACGAAGATGTAGATGATAGATTTACTTGTCTTTTCTAGTTTCTAGTAGTTTTTATAATTGTTGAGTCTTTCATATTTATTATGATATTTTTGTAAACAATATATGACAATTTACGTTTGGAGTTTTCAGTTGGCAATTATAACTCATTGGTAATGAATTATGAATATGATGATTCGTGAAAGTTGTTTCATTTCATTTCATTTTATAACATTTCATTAAGACTAAGTCCTTTAGATTGAAGCATACAATTAGCCATTTCCTTTAAGGTGCGATTTTTCCTTTCAACTACACCATTTTGCTGTGGAGTATATGGAACAATATGTTGCAATTGAATTTCATCCTCAATGCAAAAGTTGATGAATTTGTTAACATATTCTCTGCCATTATCAGATCTTAGATTAAGAATTTGATGTCTAGATTGTTTCTCTACAAAGGCCTTAAAGGCCAAGAACATGTTAAAGATTTCACTCTTGAATTTTAAGAAGTATACCCAAGTGCGTCTGGAGAAATCATCAATGAAAGGTAAGAGATACTTGTAGCCAGAGAATGAAACAATTGGAAGTGGACCACATAAATCACTACGCACAAGCTGTAAAGGGGTTGAGGCGTGCCAAGAGGCATGTTTTTCAAAACTATCCCGAAAATGTTTTTCGAGTACACATCTGGAACAAACACCATCTCTACAAGATACCATAGGAAGACCTGTCACCATATTTTCTTTACCTAGATTTCGAAGGGAGCGATAGTTTAAGTGACCAAATCACTCATGCCAAAGTTTGCTCACTTCATCATTATGAGCAACAAATACCAAGAGAAGAGTTGATGACCCAAAGTAATCATTGAATCATCAACAATTCCAGTAGCTAAAATATGTCTAAGATCTCTTAGGTCCTTATTTACAACATCATGAGGTGAAAATTCAACGATTTTACCTTCACCTGAATAAGTTATCTGATATACAGATATAAGGTTGCAGGATAAGGTAAGAACACATAATACATCAAAAAATTGACCATTGTCTAGATGAATAGTTCCAATCCCTACAACACTAAGAGATCTATCATCACCAACATATATATTTTTGGTGTTACAGTCATTTAAAGAAGAAAACATGGCTTTATTTTTGGCCATGTGATAAGAAACTCCAGTATCAATGAGCCACTCATGAGAATGAGAAGAAGATACATTTAGTGCATAACCAGACCAAGATGCTTGACAACCACATGCAAAAAGTGTTATTCCTGAAGATGAAGTTGAAGTTGAAGAGTGCTCCAAATGGATGTTATGCTTCTTCAGTGTTGTTTCCAAGGCTTCCATCTTCTTAAAGCATTTGGTTTCTAAGTGGTCATCACGATTACAAAAGTTGCAATGTCTATCAGTCTTCTTCCCTTTGTTTTTAGTTGCCTTGTCATTTTGTTGAGTTGATTTTTCATTGTGAGACTGAAATGGCTTAGGACCCTTGTTTGGTTTAGGACCATTCTTTTTAGGGTGTTGCTTCTTAGGATTTTTTAGTAAAAGAGCAAGAAAAACTCTTACATCTTGGTCTTTTTAATACTGGAAACTCTTCTAAGAAAGTCTTAGCAACCCAGTAGCAACCAAGTTTAAAGTGTAGTCTTGCCCTTGATAAATAAAGGCGTCTCTAGTAGAATGGAAGGTGGAAACAAACATAGAGTAGGTTGGTCCTAACTTCGTAAGAATTTAATAGATAAGGCCACCATTTTCTTTCTTAACCTTAATGCCTTCCAAGAGAATTCTAAGGGTCTTGAACTTGGACAAAAAATCTTCAATAGAAGAGAAATTATTGGGGTCCAATGTAAGCAACTCGTTTTCGAGTTAATGGGCTCCAATTTCATTTTTAATTCCAAAAACTTTATTGAGTTGTTTCATTGTTTCATCGGGGATATCAATTTCTGCGATATGGAATCTAAGGTCTGAAGAAATAAACATCCTTCTCAACCCATGTGTTTGATCTTGCTTATTTTCCCATTTGGCTTGCTTATCTTCATCTTTAGGTTTAAGACTCTTGGTTTGAGGCTATTCTATAAAGACCTTTACTTCTAAGTAAATCCACAATGTAGAATAACCATTGGAAGTAGTTGGTGCTATCAAGAATAACCAGGCATGGACTTTCCATTTTAAAATAAACTGAAGTTGTAGATGTTGAAACTAAGTGTTCCAATGGAAAGATCTCGAAAAATTAGGCCGATTCAAAAAAAACAGCTCTGAAAACGGATCTCAAATGAAAAAGTTATGGCTTTTGGAAAAAAATTGTTGAAGATGTCGACGAACTACGTGAATGTTGAGAAGTGAATGATAATGTTATATTTAACAAAAATCTGCCCCCCTCCCCCTCCAAACTTAATCTGATTAGCTCACTTTTTAGAAAAAACTTTATGTGACCCACTTTTATAAATAAGTGAAAGTCGTTTTTACAATGGTACTTTATGAACTATCCACTAAATTGCAACTTAAATAAAAGATAAAGTGACTTTAGAATTATAAGTGGCTCACTCTTTATAATGGGTAAGAACACTTCTACATAAAGTAACTTTAAAACATAAGTTACATGTGCTTTTTGAAAAAGTAACTCAACAAAAAGAAAGACTTGAAGCCAAGACCTCTATTCTAATAAAGTAACTTTGAACCAAGTGAACGAGTTTAAACAGTTAGTAATTTTTGGAAAAGAAGAAGGGTTTTCTTTTTTTTTGCTCACAGAAGCTTTGGAGTATGTGCTTACTTGAAAAAACTCTTTTTTGCCTACAAAACGAAAAAAACCAAACAACCCAAAATGAACAAGCAAAAGTAATCCAAGTCTTACGACTTAAAGTTAGATTTCACCGAAAACTAAATATTTTTTCTCAATGTTTCGGATTTTCTGATATCACACTAAGGCGCAGCGAAAAAAGCATATGCATGAAAAAAATCATTTCTTTTTGTTTCTGGTTTGCTCAAATCGCACAGAGTCGCGGGGCAAAGAGCATACGCAAAATGAAACGTATAGACCTGGTAAATAAAAAAATATTATAGAGGACTATAAACTGAAATAAACAGAGAGATAAATAACTATAACTGCAAATAAAAATTATATACCTCTAGATCTTAAAAATGACATAGCTAGGGCTACCAGAAACCTTTTCGCGTGAAACGAAAGGGGTTCCTCAATGGAATAAATGCTCCTAACACAATAGAGCATTCCTCTCGGCCTGAAAGCGGTCAAAAACAGTAGATCTAGGAAACAACAGTCAGATGCAATTGTATCGGCTTCGGATTTGGATCAGCCACTGATGCGACGCTCGAATAGCTCTAATACCATGTAGGAATTTACAGGGTAAGTTTCTTAGATAGAACACCAAAGGACACCGCTCACAAACAGATCACAGATCAATACACCAATATTCTTCATGTGGTTATATCAAAGAGGGAAACAATGCACAGCCTGAGCCAACGCGACCACTTCAGGCAATTTATTAATGTAAAAGAAAGAAAATTTACATAAGCTTCTCTCATGAACAGTCACCTAACAAATGACCCTTCATGCTCTTTAAATAGAGATCATGGACCAATCGGGTGTTAAGCCATTTATCAAGTGTCAATAATACCGAGAAGAGAATGAACCATCGGATCACTTCATGTCTAGAACATATCGTGACCGTCGGATTGTAAGTTACAAAAAGTCCATACTAAAGAAACACACTTTTCCGAACTATACACTAGACCAAGTTGTACTTAATTATTTCCTATGTGTCGGAACATCCTAAGAACCTAGAGAGGAGTAACTTGGTGAGGAGGAAGAGGAGAGTGGAGATGATGAGGGCACAAAAACAAGACTAGACCAAACCCCATTGTGGAAATATGTTTCTAGGCCTGAAGGAGGGAAAGCAAGTGGAACCACTAAATTTAGCCTCCATTGCAAAAACACTTTCAAAGGTTCGTACACTTGTGCCAAAAGGCACCTCTGTGGGAAAAGGCTATGTGATGGAGATAAACAAATAGGAATCAAAACTTGTTTAAGTGTGTCAGCACCACAAAGAGCCAAATACATAAGGGAAGAGGAGGAAGCCCAATACGGATCTAAAAGATCAACGGGTGTCTTTGAACATGATAGCCCATAATCACATGCAAAAAGAACTTCATCAGCGTCCTCCCATGGTAGTGGATATGGAGGCACAAGAACAAACATCCCTTTAATGCGTAGAACCATATCAGATTTCTTTAACGAAGGGTGTAGGAATGATGTGTATTCAAAAATTTACTGGTTTATCTATGCATGTGGGATACCATTCAATGTTTTTTGCTCACCTTATTAGAATGAAATGGTTTCTGCAATTAATGATGCTCCCAAAGGATACAAGAGCATTGGGTATGACAAGGCTAGAATCGTGGGACTTGATCATGAAAAAAGAAAAAATGGCACGTTGTTTGGGTAAAATGACAAATTCTTGGAATGAGCATGGGGTATCCATTGTATCTGATGGATGGACAAATGTAAAAGGCAAGCCATTGATAAGTGTTCTTGATGTGTCTATTAATGGTGCAATCTTCCTTTCAACATATGATTACTCAAAAAAATTCAAGACCGCCATCAACATTGCAGAACCATTACTTGAAACAATTGAACATATTGGACCATATAATATCATCCAAATCATCATTGATAATACTTCTAATTGTAAGGCAGCGGGAGCAATTATTAAGGATAGATACCCCAACATATTTTGGTCTAGGTGTTTGGTTCACACAATGAACCTTTTGATGCATGATGTTATTAAAAACAAACCTCAATATAGATGGATTGGTGATTTGTACAAGAGAGGCAAGAGAATGATAAAATTTATTACCAATTATAGCAATACCCATGGGCTTTTCCGCAATCACTCAAGTTTGGAGCTGTTGAAGATTGCGAAGACTAGATTTGCTAGTTATAACCTCACCTTCAGGCGCCTTTTCAAGGTAAGAGAGTCATTGCCTAGCATGGTATCAAGTCAACACTGGCAAATATTAAAGGACGGGGCTCCAACCGCAGTTGACAGGCAAGATTTTGAACAGGTGGAGGAGACAACTCTTGATGGTCTGTTTTGGGCACGTGTGAGGGAAGTTTTGCAATTCACCAAGCCCATTTATAGCATGCTTCGTTGTGCATATACAGATAAACTAGTGACTCGAGAGGTGTATGAGCAGATGGATAGCATGTTGAGGCAAATAAAAGATAGTGTTTAGGAAAAAGATCCCAACTTGTATACAATGATTCACAATTGTGTGTGCACACAGTGGAATAACATTAATGTTCCACTACATGCCTTGGTGTCTATCCTTATGCTAAAATACTACTCTCCATCTTGGTTGGGTCAACCTGCACCTGGGGGTGGCGTTAGGATCAAACCCATACAGATCCAGAGGTATCTAAAGGATATATGGAAGCATTAAACAAGTTGGTCCCTGACAAGGAGTGTGCTAATCTGCATCTTGAATTAGGCATATACTTCAATTGCACTGCTTCATTTGGTGCTTTGCATGCAATGGAAGATAGAGACAGGTTTGATGCTATCACATAAAGGGAAGCATATGGAAACCAGGGACTTTTGCCAAAATAGGCAAAAATAGTGTTCTCACAGGTTGTAAATGCTTCTTCTGCAAAGAGGTGTTGGAGCACTTACAACTTCATCCATAATGTGAAAAGAAATAGATCCAATGAAAACTGGGCAAAAATCTTGGTTTATGTGCACTACAACTTGAGCTTGTTGAGTCATTATTATGATCGGGCTTATGAGGATACATCATATAAAACTTGGGACAACACCCCAGAGGACGATAATTTGGAGGATGGCACTATACATCTACAAGAATTGGATGCAAAACTTTTAAAATATGATGATGAAGCAACAATAGCCATTCCACTCCCACCATCCAGTAGCAGTGTTCGAGTTCCAACAACTATTCCTTTGTTGTCGCCGCCTTCATCTACTTCCTCACGTGGAGGGCATTGCCTTCTGGTTCTGGTCGTGCGACTATCCGGGAGGACTCCCAGAAGACCACCACAAATTTCTCAGAAATTAGACATTTCTCGTGGCAAGAGGCCCAAGCATTAGCAATAGATAATAGATTTACTTGTCTTTTCTAGTTTCTAAGAAATTTTATAACTATTGACTCTTTCATATTTATTATCATATTTTTTGTAAACGATATATGACAATTTAAGTTTGAAGTTTGAAGTTGGCAATTATAACTCACTGGTAATGAATTATGAATATGATGCTTCGTGAAAGTTAAAAGTTGAAATATTTCATTTCATGTTAGATATTTTTGTTATAGTTTGGTTACTTGGTAATGGTAATGGTTACAAGCACAACGTCAGTGATCAATGATGATAAATGTCATATATTGAATTTTGAAAGCTTGAAACTTTAAGATTGATGACTCATGAGATTCGATATGTTGTATGTTACTAACTTGCGGGCATGGTCGATGAAGATTATGACTTCTAGATGATTGATGTTATATGGTTCAATCCATGTTTTTATACTTTTTATATTTAATTCATCATTCTACATGCTTTTGTTCACATGTATTCATCACAATATATAAAAATATATATTATATACAAATTCTCTCCCAAACCAGGAGCTTTTGAAAATGTCGTTTTCCGCTTTCGCTCCCGCTCCCAAGTAACCTTGGTCGAATGGAACCTCCCCTAATGGCCTAATGGGTATAGTAGGGGCACTACTTGGGAAGCCATGATTGAGATAGCGTAGCTCCATCTCCCCCTATTCCATACTTACCACTCTCCATCATACATTACAAGTCCCTATTCCACTTCCATTCTTTGAATTCAACTGATTGTTGGTTCATTGGGATTGGGCACCCACACATCCTAATGGGCAATGAAATGCCCCATCCTAAAGGGGTAATTAATTGTTATACATCATACAAAGCATGCTTTCTTTCCTTGAGCTACACACAGTAATACAAAGAAGAATTAAAAAAAAGATGTAAAAGGCATTTCGAGGGGTGGAAAAACAAAGGTCGAGGTAACACATGCATCCATGATTGCTCCATCCTCACATCTATACACCCAGGATGAGGTACTCCATCACATCCAGTCCTTTGGACCATGGCACTTGGCCATAATGTCTTTTCCCCTTTATTTCATCATTATTCACATGGCACCTTTCGATTGAACGATGGATCAATGATATGTCACCTCCCCTTGGGGGTTGAGAACACCTAATAGGATCGTCTATTAAGGACTCCTACCTAGGGAGGTAACACCATTACGTGACTAAGGCCCCAATTTTGGAAGAAAATCCTAATATTTAGTGTTAATTTGTCGATTTCGTTTAAGCTTGGTTCACTTAGATGCAATAATGATTAATGTACCTAATGGTGAAAGTCGCAACACTGGTTATGTGTAATTGGCAGGTGGTTCCATCCATAGGTTCGAGCATCTTAAGGGGGGTCTAGGTCCTCTAAAGGGACATATCGACACCCATAGGTGATGCATTGAGAGCCATGGGCATCCAAACAATTGTAGAGCATCATTTATATCCATGGGCACCTTTAACACCCACATAGCTCCTGCACTTTGCCCTATATCATTTATGGGATGATGCACCTAGACCAACATGTCCCCAATTGGCTTAGCAGTACTACAAGATTAGGAAATTGATCCAGGGCCTAAATAACGTTTGTCTCATACCTTGAGACATGGGAGGGCTAGCACCATCTTCAGTGCCCTCAACGTTGGAGCAAAATCAGGCATATTCAGCACAAGGAGACCCATGAGACCCATTTTGTGCCCCACCCAAAACTGGGATCCACAAGATGATTTTGACAAAGATCAAGGGTCCAACCCCGAGAAGGTGAATTTAGAGGGCTTCTACACAAGTCAAGGCACTAAAGGTCCTCAACGCAAACCCTAAGGAGACAACCGCTAGCATGATGTCAGCATTTCAGCATGCACTTGTGGAGATTTATTTTATTTCACAAAGGCTACTAGGTCGACTTGTAACCTAGACTAGTATTTTCCCATTATTTTATGATTTGCATGGGATAGTAGGCTAATTAGGCATTCATATGCCTCATATAAATAGAGGAACTTGTCATTGTAACTTCTCATCATCACACTTGAGATATTTCGGCCTCTTGAGTTGATTATAAGGAGAGCTTCAGCGTAAATCACATACGAAAGATTTTTGCCGACGCGTTTCGAACCAACCAATGTGGTTCATCGTCAGGACAAGTTGAAAATACAGATCCAGTTCAGCTTGTTAAATAGCCTAAGCAGAGACTCCAACGGTTAAGCCAATCTAACGGCTACTTTACCACTCAAGAACCCTAGTCAAACCTCATTTAATTAATTTAATATTAAAATATTATTAAATTCAGAGCCAGGTTAACCCGGTGAATAATACAAAGGTTAATCTGCCAATAAATAATTTATTAAATTTCGAATATTACTCCCATTATACGTAAAAAATTTATATATAAATATAAATGTTAATATTTTATTAAATTATATTCATAAAGTCTATCCAATTATACCTAATTTTCTAAATTTCCTATTTTTTTATTGTAATTTAATTCTTATTTATAATTAATTTAAATTTTTTATTTAGAGGAAGGTTAAATAAGGTCAATTAAAAATTAAATTTATTATATATTAAATGCTTTACTATATTAAGTTATATTATTAAGATATGGTGTAAAAAATAATAATATATATAATACTAAAAAATTAAATAATTACTTAATTTATATATATAACGAATACTAGGATGGGTTATATGTATTAATTTTATAGAGAAAAGGTTGAATTAGGTTAATTAAAATTAATTCATTAATTGATTAAAGTAATAATGTATTACTCTTGTGGGACCCCTTATATAGGTGAAACAGGGTGCTCCATCCAGCAGAGAATTTGTGAGCATGCAGCGGACCTGAGGCATGGTAGAATTAAGTCCTCAGCTCTAGCAGAGCATGTGGACAAAACTAAGCATCATGTCTGCATAGAAGAGGCCAAAGTCATTGCTAGGGTGGATCGATTTCATCATCGCAAGTTAAGGGAAGCTATTGAAATTGAGCGAAGACCCATCAATCTCAACAGAGATGATGGGTGGAAGGTAAGTAGAAGTTGGATCCCTGCGTTGTCGTCTTAAAGGTTTCTTCCTCCCCCCTCTGCTCTTCTTAGGTGCTTTCTTTGGGTGGGCGTGGTTTTGTCCTTGTGAGTCTGGTCTCGCGTATCGTTGGCAGCGTTGTTCTTCGTAGGAATAACCTCTTCAGGTCCATGTAGGATTTTCTAAATTGAGCATAAATTATTCATCAATTATTACTATTATTATTAATAACAATATTAAACCAATTGACCTTTCAATTAACATGCTTCTATAGGTGTTATTAGTAATAATAAATTAATTAATACGAAAGATCTCTCTCATCCTTATAATTTTAAATTCATAAGTATAGTCCCATATATAATATATTAATGAATACTAATACG
>APFE031009753.1:961-22713 GCA_000404065.3 Pinus taeda | reverse complement strand
AGGTAACATGTTGTCTCCACCGCCTCTGCCCAGAATTCCTATCCTAACCCGGCACCACTGAGCATGCTTCTTGCCCTTTCCATCAACATCTTGTTCATTCTTTCTGCAACTCCATTTTGTTGGTGTGTATATGGAGTAGTCTTCTGCCGTTTTGTAGCACACTTCTTACAAAATTCTTCAAATTCCTTACTACAAAACTCTCCATTGTTATCTGTCGTTAGCACCTTTATCTTCTTCTCTATTTGGTTTTCCACCAGAGCCTTAAATTCTTTAAACCTGTCAAAGACTTTAGATTTCTTCTTAAGGAAATATATCCATGTATTCCTTGAGAAGTCATCTATAAATGATACAAAGTACACAGACTTATCTAGTGATGGAACCTTCACAGGTCCAAACACATCATTATGCACAAGCTCTAATATTTGTTTTGCCCTCTTACCACTAGAGGGGAAACTCACCCGATTTTGCTTCCCATATACACAATTTTCATAGAAATGAAAATCCAGAGAGCTATTACTCATACCTTCTACCATACCTTTACCATGAAGTATTCAAAGGCCCTTCTCTCCAATATGTCTAAGCCTTTGATGCCACAACATGGTCTTCTTTCTAGAGACCACTAGATTTTCTACTCCACTTTTGGGAACCACAAAACTGTTGCACCCATCAACAACAATGCTACCTTGCAGCTTGTACAGAGTTCCAATACGAACTCCCTGTATTAATACCAGTGCTCCCCGAACCATCTTGCAGGTATCCTTCTGGAACACTATTTTTACACTTGCATCATCCAACTTTCTTATGGAAATTAGATTTCTGGCCAATACAAGAATATGTAGAACACCCGGAAGTGTTCTAACCATTCCACATTGCAACTTCAACTTTACTTTTCCGTGACCAACGATTCTAGCCTTCCTATCATCCCCTAAGAAGACATCACCACCATCGTATTTTTCATAGTCACAGAACCACTCTCTATGGGGAGTAAAGTGAAAGGATGCACCTGAGTCAATCAACCATGCCTCATGATCTACATGTGTACTTGAAGAAGCCAAGTACACATCCCCACCTTCATCTGAGGTGGTTTTCGCCTCTGCAAAAGGAGCATCATCAGATCCCTTTCCTTTTTCAGGAGCTTTAGATTTACAGTCCCTTTTGTAGTGCCCTTCCTTTCCGTATTTCTAGTACACCACCTTTACAGGTTTTCCTGGAGATTTAGATCTCCCTCTAGATTTAGATCTCCCACTAGATGACTTATTTTTGTTTTTTTTCTAGGACCGTCCTCGTACAGACAAAGCATCACCATTCTAGCTCTCCATATTTTTTTGTCTCATTTCCTCCATCAGCAAGGATGAGACTATTTCATCAAACTGGAAGGCAGTTGCATTGCTACCTATTGCAATAACCAGACTATCCCACGAATCTGGTATAGAACACAACAAACTAATGCACTTTTCTTCATCTAAAATTCTGATATCATCAGACGATAACTGACTTACCATAGTATTAAACGCATTCAGATGCTCTGTCACCGAGTCTCCATATTTCATCCTCATATTATACAGCTTTTTCAGTAGGAACAGTTTATTCACCAGAGACTTAGATTGGTACAAAGTCCCAAACTTTTCCAACAAAGCCTTCGTCGTAATTTCCCCTAATACATTTAGCAATACTGAATCTGAGACACACAATCGTATTTTTCTCTTTACCTTTCGATCTAACTTCTTCCATTCTTCATTAGACACTCCCGTTGGTTTAGTATCTGAATCTACCACAATCCACTGATCTTATCCACCAATAGATCCTCCATCTTGAGTTTCCACAACTCAAAAATCTGACCATTAAATTTCTCGATCTCTACCTTTCCACTGCTCGCCATCTTCTTTCACCGCCAGAATCGATCCCGCAGATCTCCCGTTGAATGGGGTCTACCACAGGCCCGAGCGAAACCCCTTAGCAACAAAGGCGTCCCCTTGAATCCAAAACTGCTCTAATATCAAATGTAGGTTTAAACCCCGTACAGAAATTACCTGCATACGAATTCTAAAACACTAAAAATAAAAAATGTGAGAGCATAACATATAAAACACATATACACAGAGATTTTCCCCTGGATCCCAAAACCGAGATTACCAGCTTGATTTTTCATTATGTTCCTTTCAATGTTACAATACATATTTATACATGCCAAAGCATCCAATACCATGGACCGAAAACCATCGCGTCCAAAACCATGGACTAAAAACCATCGCGTCCAAAACCATGTGCGAAAATCATGCACAAAACCATAGGTAGGTTCACCCAACCTGACATAGGGTCCAAAACCAAAATTTTCTGGGAGCTACCCAAGACCCCATAGAGTGGGGTTGCCTGCACCCCTCAAACCCCCTGTGACTCCCCCCGCTACGCAATCGGCGGAAGAAAGGGGGGGCTCCGCCCCCCTTCTAAACCCCTAGTTAACTACGTGGGCTAGTCGTGGAAAGAATATAACAAAATTGAATAGTGCTAAAGGCCAACTCTGTACCCAAGCCTACAAGTAACTCCTTCCAAAACTTGGAAGTGAACTTTGCATCCCTTTCTGGCACAATCTTGTTTGGAACACCATGTAGTCTCACTATGTCTCTAATGAACACCTGTGCTACCTCATTAGCTGAATATGTAGTCTTTACTGGAATGAAGTGAGCTACCTTGCTCAACCTGTCAACCACGACCATAAAATAATCATGTTGCCTCACTGTCCTCAAAAGACCTACGATGAAATCCATGGAAATGGCCTCCCATTTCCATTCCAGAATAGCAATAGGTTGTAGTAGGCCACCTGGATGTTTGCATTCCGCCTTTACCTGCTAACAGTCTAGACATCTAGCCACAAAGTCAACCACTTCCTTCTTCAGATTCGACCAATAATAGAACTTATTTGCCGCTGTCAATGTCTTTTGATATCCTGGATGACCCGAATACAATTTCACTTGAAACTCCCTCAAGATAATATTCTTGAGCTCACTGCAATTCGGCACATAGATCTTGTCTCGAAAACTCACCAAGCCATCTTTCATGAGACGATATTTGCATCCTGATCCCCTGTGCTTGTTCCTGTACATGTGCTTTTTTGTAACCTATGCATGATCTTTATGTATATGTCATCCCGCTGACTTGCCTACAAAATCCTATCCTGTAACTATGTCCCATAAGAACTTATAGCTGCTATATGATTTACCTGTACCTTCCTGCTATGAGCATCTGCAACCCAATTCTCCTTCCCTTTGATGTATCTAATCTCAAAGTCAAACTCACTAAGGGTAGCGAACCATCTAACATGCCTGACATTTATATTCAGCTAGTCAAACAAATACCTCAACCCACTATAATCACTCATCAATGTGAACCTCCTACCCAGAAGATAATGTCTCCACACCTTCAATGCATATATAATCGTTGCTAGCTCAAGATCATGCGTCAGAGTTCTGCTCATGCTCATTCAGTTTCTGTAAATCATAGCACACTACATGTCCTTCTTACATGAGAACTCCACCAAGTTCCCTTTTGCAAGAATATGTACACACAAAAAACTCCTGTTCTAGATCCGCAATCTTTAGCACTAGTGCATGTGTCAACAACTACTTAAGCTACTCAAAACTATCTTCACATTATGTCATCCATTCAAACTTCTTACCTTTCTTATGCAATGATGTGATAAGATATGCAATGTGTGATAAGTTCCTGATGAACCTCCTATAATAACCTGCGAATCCCATAAATGATCTCGCCTCATCTACATTCTTAGGAGCTTCCCATTCCGTGATCGCCCTTATCTTTTCTGGATCTACTGTTATGCCTTCCTTGGAGAAAACATGTCCTAGGTAATGTACCTCAGTTTGAAACAAGTTGCACTTCTTAAGTTTAGCATAAAGTTGATGCTCTCTTAGCAATCTCAACGTTGCTCCTAAATGTTCGGCATGTTCCTCCTTATTCTTAGAATATACCAGTATGTCATCAATGAATACAATAAAAACCTTGTTTAAATAAGGATGCAACACGCTAGTCATCAAACACATGAATATAGCTGGAGCATTAGTCAAACTGAATCGAACAACAACAAACTCATAATGCCCATAACTAGTCCTAAATGTAGTCTTGAAGATATCCTCTTCCTTGATGCATACCTGATGGTATCCTGATCTCAAGTCGATGTTAGAGAACATTGCTTCTCCCTTTAGCTGATCAAACAAATCATCAATCCTTGGCAAAGGGTACTTGTTCTTGATCATTACTTTGTTTAGCTGTCTATAATCAATGCACAATCTAAAAGTACCATATTTCTTCTTTATGAACAACTAAGGTGTGCCCCAAGGTGATACATTGGGTCTGATGTATCCTTTGTCCAAAATTTCCTTTAGTTCTAAGTTCAACTCTACCAACTTAGGTGTGCTCATCATGTAATGTGCTTTCGATGCTAGAGATGCCCCTAGCGCTAACCGTTGGGAATGGGATCCCCCAAAGGATAGTTTTGGGGCTAAAAGCCCATGTTTTGGTCAAATTTTGCACTAAACTTGTAAAGACTCCATAATTTGTGGTCACATAGCGCGTAGGTGTCATAAGTCATAAAGGGTTGTCCGCCCTTAGTTTTGTAAAGTAAATTCGGTTGTAAGAGATCTACCCATGGTTCGCGCACCATGGGATTGTATAAAAAGAGACAAGCTCTAAGTATTTTTGGAGAGACAAGAGATAAGAGAGTCATAGCTCTGAAGTAAAAAGTCTAAGTTTCAGATCGTAGTGTAGGTAGAGGCTCTGCAGCTGAGTGAGCAGAGGCCTAGGGTAGAAGTTCGCAGCTGAGTGCGTGGACCCCTACAATTGTGTGCGCAGGATAGATAGAGTCTGTAATCACTTGGAAGATATCAATAAAGAGAATTATTCTGCAATTTTTGTGTCTCTGTTCTGATTAATGCATCTTATCATTTTATGTATGAATTTCCTTTATAATGCTTGTGTGATGCGCGACTATGTATGATTATGTTGGATAACTGAACGCATATAAGAATATCTATTTATGCGGTGCTAACTGTGAGTATCTAATAAGATAAGTAAGACACTTAGACTAGTTTAGGAGTCTGCACGGTACGCTGCCTTAGCAACGCGAAAGTGTTTAGATCGAGGGTTAGGGCTATGCGAAGGTTAGATGTACCCTTTCACAGAGGTGTTGAAGGATGGAATAAAGGGCTTGTTTGGCAAGCCCTAGAGTGAAATAACCTGCATGAAGGAAGTAATAAAGGTAACACAACAACATCACGACCATCTCAGGGTGTGGAAACTTGATTCTAGCATCCCCTCATACTGCTTCGAGTGAGATTTCGGTCTGCGCTCTCCGCGCTGATGCCAAAAGGGCTAGTAGTGTAGGGATTTGTTTGGCTAATTAACACTGTACCTGGGTCAGCCCCCCTCAAGCCAACAAATGGTTCCACTGCCGAGATTTCACCAACAAGTCCAAAAGAAGCGCGAAAAAGCATGGCATGATCGACACATTAAGCTACGCACCTTTAAGGTAAACGACCTGGTTTTGTTATATGATAGTAAGTTTGATAAATTTCCAGGGAAGTTTAGGATGCACTGGTTAGGGCCCTATGTCATTAAGGAGATTACTGACAGAGGAGCGGTACAGCTGGTCAAATTGAATGGAGATCCCTTCCTAGGTAAGGTGAATGGCAGTCAATTGAATCTTGGGTGTGGAGCCTAATTATCTTCTGTATTCAAAGGTATCGCCACATTGGACCCCAGCTCAAAATGGGGCGGCAACGCCGCCCATAAAATATTCACTATAGGGGGGTCCAGGGCGGGGTGGCTGTGACCTTTGGGGAGCCCCCCCTGGCAGGATGTTTCAGCAGCAACGCTCCCAAAGCTAAGAATAGATGTAAAATTGCCTTGTAAAAGTATAATAATTTCTAGTCAATCTGGGCCGTTCATTAGGCGGAGATCTGACGGTAGAAGTTATGTTTAATTTAGGGTTTTTTTCCCTAGAAGTCAACCCCTCACTATATATGAGGGAATTGTATTGCATCTATATATATATCTGTATTCTAAGTGAGGAAGAGAGACGAGATTAAGAGCGAAGAGGGAGTTACAGCAGATCTGTTGTAGGTTGTATCTCTTCTGTTTGCTGGATAATATAATAAAATAAGGACTGGCTGTTTTTCCGTGGACGTAGTCCAAATTGGGTGAAACATGTATATCTGTGTCTCTCTTGTTTTATGTGTTTTCTGTGTTTATATTTTTGCAATATTTTATGTGTTCCATTGCTCTGTACTATATAATTTTCTAACATTGAAGCCATACATCAGCGGTCCGGCTATGTGACTAAATGAAGGTAGCACAGTCTTAGCGCTCCAGGCATCTGAAAGGAGGCACGGGACTATAAACTACATTTCCCATATGGGGAAGCTACGCAATTGGATATTTGAGCGAAGCAAGGAAGTGTCACAGGGTTCGTGGTAGCGCGAATGAAGTTGTGCTACCCAGGGATAAATCACGTAGGTCAGCTAGAAAGTGACTGTTAAAATCACTGTTCATGATTTGAGGGCAGAAGTGCAGCCAAATAGAGTGGGCAGCCGGCATTTAAAATGAAATTTATGGCTCAGATCCTTGAAAATTTGTCGCCAATCCAGCATTAATGGATCGAATTTGGGGGGAACAGTCAGATTTGAATTCAAAATGCACTATAAATTACAAGTGGATGTCCAGTGGAAAACACTTCGCATTTTGAGAGTTGAGTTGTTGAGCTCTCAGGCACCCATGAACCGAGAATTATTCAAGAATTTCAAAGAGACTCCCGCATTTTCAAACTTTCCAGAGATGACGCAAGCATTGTTAGAAAGTGTTATGTCGACACCTGCAAAAATTATAAATACCAAGGAATTAGTAGAGGAGTCAGCATAGGAAATCGAAATAGAGGCAGAAGTAGTTGCTCCGGAAGTGGCCATGTAGAAATTCTGACTGTAGATTAACCTGATAATGCAATATAACACAAGCAAAATACTTTAATATACTTCTACAATAAAAATTGCGGAAGCTTAATAGATTTCAGCAAGATTAAGCATAACACATATAACTAGAAGAAGAATCAATGCACATGAAACATAGAAGAACACTTAGGGGAAATCCTGAGCTAAAAACCCCACTACCTGTATTATCATACAAGGTGGAAATACATCAAGATTACACAAAGCTTTAGCTCTCTAGCTAGCCAGCTCTTAGTACAATCCTCTTGGATGCTCACAGGCAAACAAGGCTTCTCATAAACCTTCTCTTCAGCCCTCCAAGCCTCCTATTTCCTTGCGCAGTTTCTTCTGGGTGATCCTACTGTTACCAAGTGTAACACTGATCACTCACACTGATCTCACACCCTGTAAAACTGCGCAATCCTCAAAGAACCTTATCCTTCTGCATGGATGAGTTTCCTTTATAGGAAAACTCAAGCAACTAATAGTACAGTGTCCCTGTCTTTAATCTCAACTGGGTCTTTCTCATAATAGGCATGCATGAGTTAAGGATGAGAGAATCTTCAGTGATCTGGAGTACACTAGTTTGATGCATACATGCATTAACTGATTGAGCTCACAATTAGTTCCTCAAACAGTTTGGAACTAATCTAATTGGACTTAACTCAGTAAACTTAGCTAACTAATTACAACTCAAATACAACTCAATCTTATCTCCTTAATTAAAGGACAATCTCCTTAATTTAAGGGATAACTGTTGCATGACTTCACAAAGACTTCTAACTTGAATTTCTTCAACTAATTAACTCAAGATGAATTAATTAATTATTTTTCAAGCAGCTGGTGAGACTAAATTCGAATTTTAATTCTCAATTTTAATTCAAGGACAAATTAAAATTTGAATATAGTGGATTCTATTTTTATCATTTCTTGTTTCTATTTTTAACACTCCCTCTCATTAAGAAATGAATTCAACTCGATCCCGATCCTGAACCTTTGGAATATTTTGTATGCAACACTTCTCTCTAGTGTTGATGCTCTAGCAACTCCATAAACAAAAAAACATCCAACCTGAATCAGTATGATGCATCTGTCATCAAAGTCTCTGACTTTTATTGCCTCTGTCAACTGAAAACTCTGCCCTTCTACTGACTCTGCCTTTCTACACTGTTGTCAGTCCTTCTCTGCGCTCTTTAGTATCTGACTGCTCTAGCCTCTGTCACTTTGATTTCTGACTGCATCAATCCTACTAATTCCTCCATTACTATGTACTTTGGGCTCCCGTAGCAAGGTACGATCCATGAGATAAAACCTTTCGATGGACCTTGCCCAATTTCAGCCTTCTTGAGACTATCACTCCACATCGCCCACCTCACACCTGGAGGTGTGGCTGCATGTGATCCCTCTGCTGACTTGGCTCGAAATTACCCCCTACTAGAGGTCTCTACATAAGTGGATTCCTCCACTTGGTCTCCTCTCAGCATCTCCAATTGTGGCTCCTCCACAATTGTCTGAGATTTCTTTTGGGGCTGCATGTTGAGAGGTAATTTACTTTCCCTCTTAGCCACCAAGTCCCTAACATTTGCCTTGCTGCGCAAGGCTTTTCATGCATCTTAAACCTTAAGAGCATACAGGTTCTTGACTCATGAACCGATTTTTTTCACTTGTCCTGTGGTGATGTGTCTAAGGAAAACCTCTCCCTTCCTGAAGACAACATCGTAGCCTTTGTCCTCCAACATTGCGATCGATACCAAATTCTTCTTTAGTCCAGGCACATACTTCACATTTGTCAAGGTAATAAGAGCTCCATGCTCCCTCTCAAAAGCAAATATGCCCACTCATAAAACACTATACCTTTCATCATCGCCCGTCTCTATGCGCATCTTGAGGTATTTATCCTCCAAGGTACTGAATAAACTTTTATCGCCGGTCATGTGGAATGAGGCTCCACTGTCAAGAAACCAACCACTACCCATCACTGATGACACCATGCATGCGATGAGAGTAAAGTCCATTTTGAACTGAGAGGCTAATGCCTCACCTTCCGATCCTTCCAAGGATCCTTCTTGGACTTCTTTGATGGGAAATTAGTTGCATAATGACCCATCTCATGAAAATTAAAGCATCTCACTTTAGACTTGTCAACATTCTTCCCTCCATGAGAAGAATTCGATTTGGAATGAGAATCCTTCTCCTTACCTTTCCTTTCCTTACTTGCTAAGGCCAGATTTTCTTCATCATCCTTAGATGAAGAACCATCTCGTGTGCTCCTCCTGATCTGCTCCTACATGAGATCCGACCACAGTCATTCCCAATCCGGAAGTTTCTCCCTTCCATTCACAGAGTCCTGATAGCTATTCCAACTCTTTGGAAGGCCGAGGAGAGCGAGGCTCACCATATCTTCATCAGCAGTAGTTATTCCCACACTCCCAAGCTCATCTCTATAGGTGGTGAGATTGTTCAAATATGTGGAAATAGTATCATCATTTTCCATCTTGATTCTTTGAAGCTTATCCTTGAGCGACAATTTCCTCTAGTCTCTACTGTTCTGGTAAAGGTCCTTCAATGTCTTCCACATTGAATATGGAGTATCCTTCCCATGGAGACTCGAGACAGTATGGTCTCGAACTCCCTCAAGGATGATCTATCTCGCCCTCGCCACACACTTCTTCCACTCAGCCAACTCATGTGCATTAGTTGAAGCTGGATTTGGGATTTCTCGATCAATGAAATCCTTCAAGTCGTTGTCTTCTAATACAGCCTCCATGCGATCTTTCCATGCTATGTAATTCGAGCTGCCATCCAAGGCATACTGAAGTCTCAAGCCATAGAATTCCATTGACCAACCTAAAGTATAAGATGAATTCGATTTGTACCTGCAACCCCGAACTTCAAGCTTCGAATTCTTTTCTCAGTATAATGTTCACAGCTCTAATAACATTTTCTCCGATACCATGTAGAAATTGTGACTGTAGATTAACCTGATAATGCAATATAACTAAAGAAAAATACTTTAATCTATTTCTACAATCAAACTTGGAGAAGCTTAATAGATTTGAGCAAGATCAAGCGGAACACATATAACCAAAAGAAGAATCAATGCACATGCACAAAAGAATATTCAGGGGAAAGCCTCAGCTAAAAACCCCACTATTTGTATTATCATACAAGGTGGAAATACATCAATATTACACAAATCTTTAGCTCTCACATCTATCCAATTCTCAGTACAATCCTTTTGGATGCTCACAGGCAAACAAGGCTTCTCACAAACCTTCTCTTCAGCCCTCCAAGTCTCTTATTTCCTTGCGCAGTTTCTCCTGGGTGATCCTATTGTTACCAAGTGTAACATTGATCACTCACACTGATCTCACACCCTGTAAAATTGCGCAATCCTCAAGGAACCTTATCCTTCTACATGGATGAGTTTCCTTAGGAAAACTCATGCAACTAATAGTACAATGTCCCTATCTTCAATCTCAACTAGGTCTTTCTCATAATAGACATGCATGAGTTAAGGATGAGAGAATCTTCAGTTATCTGGAGTACACTAGTTTGATGCATGCATGCACTAACTGACTGAACTCACAATTAGTTCCTCAAATAGTTTGGAACTAATCCAACTGGACTTAACTTAGTAAATTGAACTAACTAATTACAACTCAATCTTATCTCCTTAGTTAAGGGATAATCTCCTTAATTTAAGGGATAACTTTTGCATGACTTCACAAAGACTTCTAACTTGAATTTCTTCAACTAATTAACTCATGATGAATTAATTAATTATTTTTCAAGTAGCTGATGAGACTAAATTCAAATTTTAATTCAAGGACAAATTAAAATTGGAATATAGTGGATTCCATTTTTATCATTTCTTGTTGCTATTTTTTAACAGACCAAAGTATTGGAGGAGGTCCCTAAATTGCCAAGGACGTTGAGACCAAAGTCAACCCCAACCAAGGAAACCATGAAGGAAAAGAAGGGCAAGCAACCTGCCATACCGATGCGCACATCGCCAAGAAGAAACCCATGGAAGCCTACTGCACAGGAGAAAGGCAAGGCCATAAACTTAGAACCAGAGGAGGAAGATATTGAAGACATCCCAACGGACAATGAGGATGTGGGAGCTGAAGTGGAGGAGGTTGAAGACCAAGGTGCAGACCGTATTACTCGGTCATCAAAGTATGTCCCTCCGTGCAAGCCTAAGTATAAGGTGCTGAAGGACATTGTGTTGGCATTATGATTCTAGTATGGCTCTATGATACAGGTGTTGTACTTGATGGCAACTCACTCAAGTGGCAATGGTCTGTTCAGGCTCTCAAAATGATGGAAATTAAGTGGCTCGCAGGTGAATGGTTCAAAAGGTGCGGACCCGCAGGTTTCACCATGCAGGTGGTGCGGTCATACCCGTAGGTTACCCGTTCAGAAGCTGCGGACCCCAATGCACACTCTTCAAGGCAGTGAAGCGCGCTCACGTGGGGTTTCTTATGTTTGGCTGGTGGTATTTAGCCCGCCCTTTTTTAGATGCTATGGTTTTGGCCCGTGGTATAGGATCTATTTTAGCCCCGGTTTGGATCCCTTGTATTGGTTATTGATGGTTTTGTCCCATGGTGTGAATGAGGGCTTGTCTATAAATAGGGAAGGAGATCACTTGGCCAAAGTATCTTTTTGCAAATTGAATATCTTAACATCTGAAATATTGGGTTATTGTTTCAAAATCTTGATCTATATAAAAGTGAAGTTGAAAGTGAATCTATAAAGGGTGATCTCTTGAGCGCATGATCAGATCTGAGCATCTGACTATCGGTGGCACACTGGGGGACTGCTATTTCAGCCCCTAATAAGGAGTACGCAGGTGATTAACGGTGAAAGTGTGTGGGTACGCAGAGAAGAAGAAGGAGAAGTGTGTGGGTACGCAGAGAAGAAGAAGGAGAAATGCGTGGGTACGTAGAGTAGAAGAAGGCGCAGTGCGTGGGTACGCAGCACGAAAAAGGTTCAGGTGTGTAGGCACAAGGAAAGTACGCGGCAATTCAGAAGCCGCAGGTGCGTAGGTACGCGGCGCGATAGCATCTGTGGGTGTGTGGCTATAGTAGCAGTACGCGGCGCGACAGTATCTGTGGGTGTGTGTCTTTAGTAACAGTACGTAGCGTGATTGAAGAAACAGTGCGTGGGTAAGTGGTGTGGCAGAAGGGTCTCTGCGGGTATATGCAAGGAAGCAGAAGGAGAAGTGTGTACACACGCAAACTAGAGAAAGAAAAACTGCGTATCTGTCTTAAGATCTTTTGTTTGCTGAATTTTTTTTTCTGTTGATAAGGTGTTCTGGGTTTAGTTTACTATTACTGTTGATCTGGTTACTACAGTTGACTGACTGATTTACTTGTACTTGATGATCTCTTGATGTTTATGGATCCAGTTTGAAAATTTATGAAAAGTGGTCCTTGAGAGAAAAGAAGTAGGGGGTTGTAGCTCCCTTCCAGGAGGAGACTGAAACGAGAGAAGAGTTGTAGCTCTCTACTGTTGCAGCCTGGCCGTACTGGTAAAGGACTGCACCAGTTACAAAACCTTTGTATAAAAGAGTTTCTAATTGAAAGAAGATAGAACATATTGCAGCCAGTGGTTTTCACCCACATGGGTTTCCACCTTACATCTGGTGTTCTTTGGTGTGACTATCTGTTTTCTTTGTTCATGCTCATTGTTTTATGGTACTTACATGCAAAAATAATTCAAAGTGTAATTAAGGAAGATTTATTAAAAGAACTTGATAATACTGATTCACCCCCCCCTCTCAGTATTATTTCCAGCAAGCTTGATATAGGAGAAACTATGATCAAAGGTATAAGAACTACAAACAACTTATACATACTCAAGGGAGGACAACAATAGTGTTATCTAAGCAAAAATGATGAACATTGGCTATGGCACAGAATATTGGGGCATCTAAGCTTCTCTCAAATAAGAAAAGCATGCAGATTCCAGGCTGTTCGTGATCTTCTTGATATCAACATCCCAGAAAATACAATATGCAAATCATGTCAATTTGGTAAGCAAACCAGAGCACACTTCCCTGAAAAGGAAGGATCAGTTAGTAAGCCTCTTGAACTTGTTCATACTGATTTATGTGGACCATCAAGGAAAAATTCACCTCATGGAGAGGAATAGTTTATATGGTTCACCTAGTTAACCCAGCTCTGAATATAATAGTATTTTAATATTAAATTAATTAGAGGTAGTTTGACTAGGGTTCTTGAATGATAAAGTAGCCGTTAGAGGGTTTTAGCTGTTGGAGTCTCTGCTTCTACTATTTAACACGATGGGCTAGATCTGTATTTTCAACTTGTCCTGATGATGAACCACATTGGTTGGTTCGAAACGCGTTGGCAAAAATCTTTCTCATGTGATTTACGCTGAAGCTCTCCTTATAACTATGAAAAATCACAGAAGTCTCAATTCTACAAATTCAAAGCTTTCAAAGCCTTGGTTGAAAATGAATCAGATCACAAAATCAAATGCCTCAGATCTAGTCAAGGAGGGGAATTTACCTCAGATGAATTCTTTGACTTTTGTGAAGAACATGGAATAAAAAGGAAATTATCCACTGCAAGGACTCCTCAGCAAAATGGAGTGGTATAAAGGATGAATAGAACTATTCAACAAATGGCTCGTGCTATACTAGATGAGTCTAGAACTCCTGTAACCTTCTAGGGTGAAGCTACATTCGCTGCCATCACTATTCACAACCAAGCAAATGTTTGGGTAAACAACACTCAAACTCCACATGAACTTTGGTATGGTAAGACTCCTACTATAAAATACTTCAAAGCTTTTGGAAGCAAATGTTACATCGAAAGGACCGATGAAAAACTTGGCAAGTTTGAACCTAGAGCAGATGAAGGCATTCTCCTTGGTTACTCTTCCCCAAGTAAAGGATATAAGTGTTATAATAAAACACTTGGGAAAATTATTGAAAGTATTGATGTTGTGGTTGATGAAGCATGCAAAAATCCAAAGCAGGTAAAAACCAAATATTGTGGAGAAGATGAGGATTATCCTCCCACATCAAATTAGACTAATTTTGAAGAAGAAACCCATGAAGCACCAGAAGAACAGATAACGACAGAAGAAAAGGCTCCATCTAGGTATGTTTAGAAAAATCATCCAGAGACTTAAAATTTTGGGACAGAAAGAGGCAGGTGTGCAGACATGAAGAACTATTATAGAAGCTTCAAGCTATCTAGCATTGCTTTCCTCCATCGAACCTCAAAATGTAAATGAAGCATGCAAAGATGAATGCTGGGTCAAGGCCATGAATGAAGAACTTGAGCAAATTGAAAAGAATAATACTTAGGAATTAGTTCCTAGACCCCATGATAAGAATATCATAGGAACCAAATGGATATTCAAAAACACGCTGAATGAAAATGAAGAAGTTATTAGAAACAAGGCTGGACTTGTTTGTAAAGGATATGCTCAACAATAAGGAATAGATTTTGAAGAAACTTTTGCACCTGTTGCTAGAATTGAAGCCATAAGAATGTTCCTTGCTCTTTCTAGTTTTCAAAAATTGAAAGTATACCAAATGGATGTAAAATCTGCCTTTCTTAATGGAGAATTAGAAGAAGAAGTATATGTTGAGCAACCAAATGGATTCATCCTTGGAAATGATGCAAAACTTGTATGCAGACTCAGAAAGGCTCTCTATGGTCTAAAACAAAATCCAAGGGCCTGGTATTACTGTCTTGACAAATACCTCTGTCAACAAGGTTTTTCAAAAGGATCAGCTGATAGCAATCTATATACAAATATTGACAATAATAAATTGCTATTACTTGTTGTGTATGTTGACGATATCATTTTTGGTAGTCATGAAGAAACCATGAGTCAAAATTTTTCTTTGGTAATGCAGCAAGAATTTGAAATGTCCTTGCTTGGTGAGCTTACATATTTTCTTGGTCTACAAGTTCAACAAAATAAAGATGGTATTTTTCTGTCACAAACCAAATATCTCAAGCAGATCTTGAAAAAATACGGCATAGAAGATTCTAAACCAATATGTACCCCAATCGTAATAGGATGCAGTCTTAGCTCAAATGATGAATCAGTAGCAGTACATCAACCAACCTACCGATCCATGATTGGCAGTTTGCTTTATCTAACAGGTATCCGATTAGACATCATGCATGTAGTGGGAATAGTTTGAAGATTCCAAGCAAATCCAAAGGAATCACACCTCCAGGTAGTCAAAAGGATTTTCAAATACCTTCAAGGAACACAGAATTTTGGTTTATGGTATCCTAGAGATACAGATCTTACTCTTCATGCATATACAGATGCAAATTGGGCAGGAAGCGTTGATGACAGAAAAAGCACTAGTGGTGGTGCATTCTATACGAGTTCCAGATTAGTGTCTTGGTTTAGAAAGAAACAAAGTTCAATTGCATTATCTATAGCTGAAGTAGAATATGTGGCTGCTGCATCTTCTTGCACACAACTCCTTTGGATGATGCAAACATTGCAAGACATTCAGATCACATGTACTCCACCCATCTCCATTCTATGTGATAATACAAGTGCCATCAATATTTCAAAGAATCCAGTCATGCATTCCAAGACTAAGCACATACCCATCAAATATCATTTCTACATGAACAAGTGCTTGAACAAAAGGTCAAATTGGAGTATGTTCCCTCCAAAGAACAGGTTGCTAATATATTCACCAAACCATTGCCCAGAGAGACATTTGAATATCTCAAACAGAAGCTGGGAGTAGTTGATGCATCATCCCACTGTTAAAACTTATATGTTTAAGAGAATAGTGGTTATACGTGAGTTTCATAAATTGTAGTTGTGTACATACGTTGGTTTCTGTGGATACAGTTGTGTATATGTTGGTTTGAAGAAAAGTAGTGGACCAGACTCATGATGAAAGGAGTTTGATATGGGTCTAACAGTGATCATCTGGCATAGATTCAGGGGGAGCATATACTTCTCATAATGCATTGTTGGCATTATCTTAGAAGATCTTGGGACAAATTCACAGTTGTTTTTTATTCAGGTGGAATAGGTTTAGGGGGAGATCATGGTTGCTGGTCTGGATGCTAATTAGCAAATGCTGTTGATGATAGTTGTTGATGACTATCATGGTCTTATTTAAGATATTTGGTCTCTATGTCATGTATATATTTTAATATTAGGGTCATGAAACGACCTATTTTGTTACCCCACTATGCATGGGATGGATGATGTAATGTTCTTGTTTTAACATGTATAAACAATTGATATATCCCCACTTGGTTGGGTGGATGAGTCAAACATGGAATATCCCCATATAGTTGGTAGATGGATGTATGTATGAGTCATTGGTTATAGGAAGGTCATTTATGATGTATGCATAGAGTCATGTTCTTCTTTTAGAACAATTTTTTGCAGACCTTGCTTATATTCAGGAGGAGCATGGAGCTCAATCAACACACTTCAGCATATCAGAGAAATCTGCATGAACTTAGGGGGAGCATAACCCTTTTTCCCTTGATTACAAAGGGGGAGAGTGACTTGGGGTTGCCATCAAGTCCAAAGGGGGGGATTGTTGGCATTATGACATAGATTTGGTACTATGACACAGGTGTTGTCCTCGATGGCAACTCACTCAGATGACAGATCACAATTTAGACTCACAGATTGAAGAAAGAGAGGTATACATAGGTTCCCCATTGACCAAGCTACGTGTACACGTGGGTTAGCAGACCAAAAGGAGTGTATAGCATACACACGCACTTTCACAGAAGGAAAGGCGCGTACATGTTGGAAAACTAATTTTTGGTCCATGGTATTTTGATCCATGATATTGGTCCAAGGTATCTGATCTGAACTGTTGAACCCAGGTATTTGGTCCAAGGTATTGGTCCTAATTGGTTTTGGTCCATGGTATTGAGTAAGGCCTAAGATTATAAAAGGAGGAGAGGATCATTAGGCAAAGTCACTCAAGTATTGAACATATAATGAAGAGCAAGATCTAGAATACAGGTTATTGGGTTATGGTGCATAGCTAGATTTGAATCAAGGATGAACCTTAGTGCTTGATGAAGGATAAGATCTAATGATGGGTCAAGATCTTAAGGCTTGAAGTGAAGTATCTTTGTGTGGTTTTGATCTTTTGTCTGAATAACTGGCACATGTTGTAGTCTGTAAATATGATGATCTAGGTATAACTGAAGTCTGGAATTGTTGTAAAGATTAAATCATCATTTACAGATCTATACGTAGGTTCACTTTAGAAAAGGCGCGTATACACATTGGTTCTACATATCAAAACAACGTATACATCTTAAATTTGATTTGTAGATCTCTACACAGGTTCGCCTTGAGAAAAGTGCGTATGCACGCAGGTTCGACACATTGAAGTAGTGTATACCTCATGAAATATGATTTAGCTAGTTTTGTTTGTTGTTGCAGTGTTCTTGGTTCTAGTTACTGTGTTCTGGTTATTGTATTCTAGTTACTGTATTCTGGTTACAACATTCTGAAAAGTGATTGATTGATTCAGTTGTGGTTGGTGCAAAGGAGATTGGTAGATGTAGATATATTTGATGTTTGAATGATGTTATTTATGGATCCAGTCTGAAAATTTATGAAATGTGGTCCGTGGAAGAAAATAAAAGGTTGTAGCCTTCTGTAGGCCGGCACCTACATATTAGTAAACATATCAACTAGTACAAGAGCTAGGGGTTGTAGCTCCCTTCCAGGAGAAGCTGGAGAACGAGAGAAGGTGGTAGCCTTCTACAAGTAGAAGCTTGCGTACTGGTATAAGACTGCACCAATTTAAAAATTGTAAAAAGAAGTTTCTTATTAAAAATAAGATAGAGACGATTGCAGTAGGTGGTTTTCACCCACATTGGGTTTCCACCTTATATCTTGTGTTCATGTGTGGTGATTGTTTGTTCTGTTTTTACTGCACCTGGTTACTGTTTATATGGTTTTGATGCACAGATTAAAGATCAGGATATGATGAATTAACTGAATCATAAGTTTGCAGGATATACTCTAGTTGCCTTAAATACAGTTGCGTATACATGCAAGTTCCATTAATTGAAGTAGCGTATATGAATCTGATTATGGAAATGAAATATTATTGACTTGCTAATACTGATTCACCCCCCATCTCAATATTATTTCCAACAATTAGCAGGGATAAAAGGAGCACCATAAGGTTGTTAACAGGTGCCTTGGCCTCATTTCCTCCCTCTTGGATCATGTCTTGAGGAAGGGACCCTTAAGCAGCCCCAAAAACATAGATTTCTATTTCTTTTATGAGCTTTGGAGTTTGTTGTATTTAAATTAGAATTTGGTTAGTTTTGCAAGGTAGGATTCCATTGTCATCTTTTTCATCTTCATTTTTTACAGTAGATCTCATCCATGCTTTCATTCCTTTCAACAAATTTCCTCATGCATAATGTAGGCAGTTAGCTCATTAATTCTGCTTTTCTAGTTTATGAGAATGTTTCTTGTTTACATAGCTTTTTGGAAGATATACATGGTTTATGAAGAGTAGGTGCTTTAAGAGGAGACTAAGACTTTAGAGCCAGTAACCACCTTCCATTCCATCCACCTTAGCCATCCCTTGTTTTCACCATCACCTTCAATAGTTTTCATCATTTTTCATAGAAATTATTCCAAGCACATTGAGCGAATCCAACCATCTCCTATCTTTGTTGTTGACTTTTGAGTGATCCTAGACCTTCGTCCACCATTCCACCCATCAAACACCTTTCCTAGGCCTTCCGACAGCTCCAACAACTCACATTTTTCTCTCGACTGTACCCTATAGGTTTACAAGGAATCCTGTAGGTTTCTAGTACACCTGTAGGTTTTCCTGAAATGGCCTATTTTGAGGCCGAGTTGAGGGAAAACCTCTAGGAAGTCACCAAAATCATCCCAAAGGTATCCCACACCATCCAACCATCTCCTAATCTTTCCAGCCATCCTCAATCATCCTTAATTCACCTGCCACATCACCAGAAGAAATTAGTTTGCATACTTGATTTTGCATGAAAAGACAAAAAGGAAAAAACAGATTTAGTTCAATCTCTTTACTTGCACATTAGTGATGTTTGATTCTTCTTACTTCTATAACTTAGATAGTAGCATTTGGTTAATGTTGATTTAGCATTTTTGCAAAGCATAGTTTCTTAGCATCTAATTAGGAAATGGTGCGATTTAGTATTAAATTTTGATCTTCTCCATTATTACAGTAGAGTAGCTCTCTCTTAGAGTAGATTTACCTTTCTTCCATCAAGAAATCAAGCTTCTTTTGGCTCCATAGAAGCCTAGCTTGAAAACCCCAGTGGTCTCTCCCTAGCTGAACAGTGACAACAGGTAGAACCATTACTTTTACTTGCGTATACAAAACTGTCACCTACAAGTTTGTATGAACCCCGAGTTGATAAAGTAAAGTCGATAGCCCAGGAGTTGTAGCATTATTGCTGCAATGCTGGCGCTCATCAGTTACTAGCGACATTGCAGCATCATTACAAAACCCACTAAGGTTCCAATCTCCTTCACCCTTATGAAGAAAAAAAGCAGAATGTGGGCACTCTTTTATATACATTTATTTGAATCAGATGAACCCCTTAGCCCACTGTGTAGGGCGTGTACCAAAAGATTTAGATGGAAGTACTTAGTTGGAGAAATAGAGTTGTGTTGAGCTGAAGAAAATTTAACAGTCAATGAACAGAAACCGCCAGAATCTCCATAATCATCAACAGATTCATAGTTTACAAAAGATTCATAGTTCGCAGAAAAGGAACTAGAATTGCCAAAACCTGACCTCCTATCTCAGAAGATTTAGCTGCAGTACGTATGGTGGATAAGCCATCTCGGTGGATGTTATCAGTATTCCTCTCTCTCAAAAGGTGTTGCCTATCAAGAAATAAAGTAATCAATAAATAGTTCACGGATCACAAATTTCAATTCTCAATATATATGCATCACCACATGCAACTTTGAAAAATATTTTGATTGTCATTGCAAAATCTTTATGCCACTTAGATCTAAACGATATCATAATTATATTGGGATACTTCAATATTGATATGGTACATTGCAATCATAAAATAAAAGAGCTAGAAAGCTACATGAACAATTGCAATATTCATTTTCTTATCAACAAAACTAATATCATGCATAAATCATTCATTGACCATGTCTGGGAAAATCTAACTAATATACAATACAAAATTTTCATATTAGATACATATTGGTCTAATCATGACGCAATATCTATTTTCGTTCAGCTATGGTATACACATGAAACACTTTGCAAAATTGCAAATTTTGATACTTTTGAAATATGTCATTGTTTTTGCCATTTTTATTTTACTAAAACATATTAGCATATTCCTATCTGTAATAAATGAAATAATAAGACCATATATATTATGCATGCTATTGTACAATTACATATATGACTTCATATATTCTTGAATATAGGTTGTATCAATGAAACCATTTTCAATTAAACAAAACGAGCATCCTATTGTAAATTTACATATATGACTTCATATATTCTTGAATGCAGATTGTACCAATAAAACCATTTTCAATTAAACAAAACAGACGAGAAAAAAGAACATGAACATGGAACATGAAACAAGAAAGTATATACTTCTTGTTTTTTCTTTTATATGGTTTTTATGTTCTTGTTCACTTTTTTACTTTTATATGTTTTTTTAAATTGAACTAAATATATGCTACTATTCTATAACATAGGATAGCTATTGAAAAAGGAAAAGAGCAAACAAGTCTAAGAACAACAAAAATTGTTTGGCGACACCAAAGAACATGTTGAGCAAGAAGATACCAAAGAGTATGCCCATAATTATCTCCATCATTTATTTTATTTCAATTATACTTGTGGCAAATTACTTACATTGATGCAGTTAAAAGATTTTGTATAACTAATTAGAATTGAGTGTGACAAATAATTTTTAAACATGACATATATTTTCATATTTGGAAAATCAAACTCAAAATATGTTCTTGTTTTGTAATTGCAACAGGAAGAAGAGATAGAAAGCATAAGCCAAATAGACAATGCAAGGCAACCACTTGTTCTAAAAAGTTATGTCTATGACAACTATACAAATATGCTCCTTTGTATTTACAATATTAATGCTTACTATATATGCATTCTATTTTTACATGTGCATCATTAAATTTATATAAACTAGAAAATGTCGGGGAAGTGAAGAAAGCACTAGTAGCCGGTCCTCTCAGACAACACAACAACAATATATGTACAGGTTAGGTATCATAAACTTTTTATTCATTTCTTATGCAAAATACATGTGATAATATCTAAATCATATTGAAATATGCAATTACTCTTTTTAGTGCAAGTGAAATAGAAACAATGAAAGTTGAATCAACAATTCTATGAAATGATGCATTAAAAAGGTATGCATATGAAATGTGACATTGTAATCTATTTATACTTCTATAGTTTATAGAAAAAATATAGCATTGTGTTATCAAACGAGCTCACAAAAAGATAGAAAATATAGTTGAATGCCTTATAATTCAGCCTCTTCGAGGGGGCAACCTCCTTTACATTACATAAATGAACAATTCTTGGATGATTCAAATGACAAAACCTCCTTTCTATATATAGGGGTCTAAGAGGTCACAATATAACCAAGCCGACCTAACAATAATAATATAAAGGCACAAAAATTACAATAGAAGAGGATTCTATGGGGCATAGTAATAACA